>JBBPBX010060763.1:0-12252 GCA_038048925.1 Garcialebias charrua
AAATAAAACAGAAGAAGAAGAAGAAGGAAAGAGAAGAAGAAGAATTCTGTTTTCTTTCGGGTCGTTGCTGCTCGTTTCATCTGCAGGTTTGACTTTAACTGTTGGCTAGATAAAATGTAATTTATTCTTAAAGAAAATTAGCCAGACGGGACAGATGAATGAGATCTGCGATGTTTCAGCTAAAGCTATTATTTGGGGCAGCTGTGGCTGAGTGGTTAGAGCAGTCGTCCTCCAGTGGGAGAGTTGGGGGTTCGATTCCACCAGCAGTCACATGCTGAAGTGTCCCTGGGCAAGACACTGACTGAACCCCTCATTGTTTCCGATGTGTGTCCCATCACCAGTGTATGAATGTGATAAAGCTCTGATTATTATTTGTACAGATCTAGTAGTGCTGTATAAATGGGTAAATGAGGACACATATTGTGTTGTAAAGAGCTTTGAGTATTTTGATCAGATAGAAAAGAGCTACAAGGAATGTTTGTCAATACCGCCTGAGATGATTTGCTCGTTCATCCTTAAAAATCAAGGTATAAAATTACAATACGTAAGTTTAAATTACGCATTTAAATCCATGTTTCGCGTTATTATTTTTGGACAGTATTTTCTGTACTGCACGGGTTTGTTGTCGTGTGCAGCGTGTTCTGCTATGAAACCTTGACTTCTGTTTGTTCTGGTTTTTCATCTTTTGTTTTGTAAAACAAACTAGTTTGGGTTAAGAACAAGAAATTTGCAAAAGTTAAGTCTGGTCCTCTGGACATTCAAAAAACAGAACAAACCAAAACAAATTGTAGAAACGTTTCGTCTTTCGTCCGACTTCCTCAGTCTGAGCTGCTGTATTCAGCTCAGTCTTATAAATAGCACCCTCTCACAGTGGATCAACCAGTTGGCTGATGACAGCCGAAACCAGCTGCTCACATGATCAAGGAGGACCATCAGCCTAACGATGGATCGTTAGCACCCTGATGGTTGTTTGCTATTCACAGAGGGCTGAGTGATACTAGCAATAACAGCATTGTAAGAGGGGGACAGTTGAACCCGGAGGCCTCCACCTCTGTTTAATGATGGACGGTTTCTTTTCACAAAGATGGCCTCCTTTACTCCTCTCTCAAACCATCGTTCCTCTCTATCAAGGATGTGAACATCTTCATCCCTGAAAGAGTGACCGCTGGCCTGGAGATGAGTGTAGACCGCAGAGTCCTGACCTGATGATGTTGATCTTCTGTGCTGGGCCATCCTTTTGGCCAGTGGCTGTTTAGTTTCCCCGATGTAAGACTGATCACAGCCCTCCTGACACTGAACAGCATACACAATATTACTCTGTTTGTGCCGGGGGACTGGATCTTTGGGATGAACCAGTCTTTCAGTCACATTAAGCTTCTGTTTAGAACTTGCTTCTTCCATCTTTGAAACATCTCCAGACTTCGCCCATCCCTAACTTTTTCTGATGCTGAGAAACTCGTCCATGCTCTTGTCTCCTCCAGGCTCGACTACTGCAACTCCCTGTTTATTGGAATCCCTGGTAAATACCTTCAGAAGCTTCAATATATTCAAAACAGTGCAGCAAGGATTTTGTTGAGAGTTCGTAAATTTGAACATATTACGCCCATTCTCCATAACCTTCTGTTTTATGATCTTTCAGATCTTGGTTCGGGAAAGGTGGGCACACTTGTTTAGAAAAAACCCACACAAGACTTAATTAAAAATAATGAATATTTATTAAAGAAGTCTGTTACAGGAAAAAGGAAAAACATACACAAACAGTTTTCCTGCTAAGATCAAAAGTGTCTGTTTAATCTCGCCACAGTAAAACTTAAAATACACACAAGGCACTGATGTAAAATACAGTATCTCCTCACCTTGACACTCTGAACCGGGAAGTCACACACGGTTCGGCGGGAGATATGGTCATCAATGCTCGACCGGACGTCTGGGCCAAAGACTCACGGACAGACTTCAATGTTTATCTGATCACTCTTTCATTTTATACTTTGAAGTGTGTACGTGCATGACATGTGTGTGATGCACTCACTTCAGACACCAACATGTTCCCAACGTGGGAGGATCCCTCCCAAGGTCTGTTTATTGCAGGCTAGTCTGAGAAAGAGATGGGCGAAAACACCTAAAGTGCTGAACCAGCACTTCGTGCAAACTGCACAGCTGTTTGTGAGAGAAACGGGCCCTTGTTCTCAAAACACCAGCAATATAATATTGACCACTTTCTCACAACCAGACCAGCCACAGAAAACAGACACTACACTTGAAAACTGATAAACATTTAGTCAGAAAAGCATTAATAAAAAACTCTTAATACACCTTCATTGGCTTCCTGTCACCTACAGAATTCAGTACAAAACTGCTCTCATTACACATCAATGCTTACACGGAACTTCACCAGATTATCTAAAGGACATTCTTGCACCATATTCATCCACCCGGTCTCTACGATCACAGAACAGTAATCTACTTCACATTCCGAGAACCAAATTAAGGACCATGGGAGACCGGGCTTTCAGTGTGGCTGCCCCCCGCCTGTGGAACTCTCTTCCTGACTGCCTGAGAGCTCCACAGTCACTGGTTGACTTTAAGAGCGGCTTGAAGACCTTTCTTTTCAACCGAGCATACTCTACCTCCTCATGATTCTACTTTGATCTTAGTTGATACTATTATTGATTTTACTTGTTTTACTTGTTTTATTGACATTTAATTTTGTTGCACTTTGTAGCACTTTGAGATTTTCATTAATGAAAAGTGTGTTAATGAATTTAATTTATATTATTAAATTCATTATTCTTTGCCACAATATATTTTGGGGTTTAAAAGCCACTGGGACCTTCTTCTTCTTTCGGCTTTTCACTCTTCAGGGGTCGCCACAGAAAGTCATCCTCCTCCACCTCACTCTGTCCTCTGCATCCTCTGTCCTCACTCCAACTGCCTTCATGTCCTCTCTAACTGCATCCATATTTCTCCTCTTTGTCTTTTTCTTGGCAGCTGCATTTCTAACATCCTTCTACCAATATACCCACTGTCCCTCCTCTGGACATGTCCAAACCATCTCAGTCTGGCCTCCCTAACTTTATCTCCCAGTTGTTCAACGTGTGCTGTACCTCTGATGATCTCATTCCTGATCTTATCCATCTTTGTCACTCCTAAGGAGAACCTCAGCATCTTCATTTCTGCAACTTCCAGTTCTTTCTCTTGTCTTTTTTGTCAATGCCACCGTCTCCAGACCATACAACATACAACCACTGGGACGTTGTGTTTAGAAAATAAATGTCTCAGTTTCTCCGAAACTCCCGCAACATATGGAATGACCACTGGTCTGGGTCTGGGTTCCTTCTTTTCACCTGATGGCTGGCTGGAGTCCTGTTTGGGTTTCTTCTCTGCTTTTAGGAAGGCCCAGTTAGGATATCCACATTTCTCTAGAGCAGGGGTGTCCAGACTTTTTCAGCATGTGAGCTACTTTTGAAATGATCAAGTCAAAGTGATCTACCTACTACTGTATAAGGCCCTGTTTACACGAGAACAACCTGTGGAAACATTAGTGTTTTTCAATGTTTATTGGGGGTAATAAACAAAAAATGAGCTGGTTTACATGAAAAATGCTGTAGTTTCCATGTCAGTCGGGTTGCCAGATAAGAAATTATGAACTATAGTACTGTGGCTTTAAAATGATAGTATTTTGACCTAAACTGTCGTGTGTGCTGAGATGTTCTAAGATTCAGTTCAATTCAGTTTATTCATATAGCGTCAATTCACAAAAGAAGTAATCTCAGGGCACTAAACAGAAACATTTATATATACAAAAAATAATTTAACAGAAACATTCATAGATAAAATAATAATTTAACACTATTTGTCGGAGGAGCAGACTGCTTTGAATTTAACTCCATTGCAGAACTCTCATCTTGAGCAAGATGAAGTTTGTGTTGTGTTTCTTGAACATGTGCACAGAAAAGGAGGTGGTAAATAAGTCATTTTTTTTAAATTATCTGGCAACCCTGGGCTCAGCTGTATTCATTGTGCATGCAGCGACTGCATGATCACAGTTACGTCCAAACTGGTGAATAACGTCTCTTTGGACCCTGGATTTTATTAGTTTTGCTCCTGCATGCTGAAAAAGGGTGAGTAGCAGAAAAGCACTCAGCTCTCTGCCATTATTTAAATCTGTTGTTAGTGCACAAAAACGTTGGACTGCAGCGCTGCGTGTGTGCAACTTCACATAGGGAGAATTTCACACCTTCAGGGGTGGGGGAGCGGGGATGGTGTTTCCCTGAAAATCTCTCAGACCTGGTTTGATAGAATGAGGGTTGTGAATGGCTGCCCTGTATGTCAATCAAGTGACAGGATGTTTGATAGGCTGACAAATATATATTTTTAATGTCACGCTGCAATCTACCAGTACTACCTCAGCGATCGACCAGTAGATCGCGATCGACGTAATGAGCACCCCTGCACTAGAGCCTGTCTTGTGCGGGATTTCTCCTTCTGTCTGGCTCCTAAGTTGGTGGGGACGCTGTCTGCTCTGTGATACAGAGTCCTGATGACTCCTAACTTGTGCTCCAGAGGGTGATGGGAGTCAAACTGCAAATACTGGTCTGGGTGGGTGGGTTTATTATGGTACACCTCAGTTTGCAGATACATGTATCCTCTATCAGAAACTGAGACCTCACAGTCCAAGAAAGCCAGCCTGCCATTTTTTTTACATCTTCTCATGTGAACTTGATATATTTATCGTCAGAGTCAGAGAGTCTTTATTGTCATTTGCACCGCATGTGGTACATGTGATGAAAACGAGATTATGTACACAGGGTCCCAGTTACATCCAACAACAAATGCAAGAGAAAAACAGTAATAACATCTAGGATTAACTAAGAAAAACATCAACTAGTAATACACTAAGCCCTAATGTAGTAGAAAAACATCATTATAAACAGCAGCACGAACACGAGTCTGTATGAGCAGATGGTCACAGATGAACACAGCAACAAGAAACAGATCAGCATCAGCATGATGTGATATTTTGCAGTGTTTATTCTTATTATTTATTTATTCATGAGTCTAACAGCCTCAGGGTAGAAGCTGTTCCTCAGTCTAGTGGTTCTACATTTAATGCTCCTCAACCTCCGTCCTGAGGGGAGTGGGGCAAAGAGTGAGTGTGCTGGGTGAGTGGGGTCTTTCATGATGCAGGTGGCTCTTTTCCTGCATCTGGAGGTGTAAATGTCTGTGATGGTGGGGAGACTGACTCCAACAGACTTCTGTGCAGCCTTCACCACTCTCTGTAGAGCTTTGCTGGAGCACAGGATGCTCTCCACTGCACACCTGTAGAAGGAGGTGAGGACTGGGCTGCTCAGACCAGCTCGTCTCAGCCGTCTGAGGAAGTAGAGTCTCTGATGACCTTTCTTGATCAGGCTGGTGGTGTTGTTGCTCCAGCTGAGGTTATCATTCAAGTGTACACCCAAGTACTTGTAGCTGGAGACCACTTCCACCGCAGATCCTCTTATGTTCAGTGGGGTGTGGGTGTGTTTGTTCCTTCTGAAGTCCACAATCATCTCCTTTGTCTTCTTCACATTCATGTGAAGGTTATTCTCTTTGCACCAGCTCTCCAGGTGTTCCACCTCCTGTCTGTAGCTGGACTCATCATTGTTTGTGATGCATCCCACCACAGCTGTATCATCTGCAAACTTGACTTCCTGAGATTTAATTTTAACCCAGGTGTCGTCAACATACCTGAACCAATGACTTGGTGGTCTCCCTGAAAAGGACGTCAAGGCTCTCTATTCTACCTCTTCCATGTACAGAATAGCAACCAAAAGGACAATCAAGAGGAATAGTAGCAATAAACCAACTAGATTATAAGGCAGTGTAGAAAACTAAAAACAGGAACATGTCTGCATTGGTCCTTGCCAGGAACTTAACAGATGTTTGAAGCCACTTAGAGAAGTCAAGGTCGAGAGCTTCAGATCTTTTTGCAAGATATTCCAGGAAGCAGGAGTAGGAGAAGGCCCTTTGGCCTAGTTCAGTCCTCACTGACGGAACACTGCCGGTAATCATGTCCTGAGAGCGGACGCTGTAGCTACACTCATACAGAGACATGTTGGAGGAGATGTATGAAGGCAGCAGACCAAGAAGTGATTTAAAGATAAAAAAATGTACCAGTGGAAGAGTCTGCATGAAGTTAATGATGATCAGTTAACCAGTGACAGAGTGCAATGGTGGGTATGGTAGTTGCAGCCAGTTATGAATCTTAATGCGTCATGATGGACAACATCCAACATCTGCAGGTTGTCACTTTAGTCAATGGATGGAAGGAAAGTCACAGTTACAAGACATTTCCTAGCATTCAGTGATAGACATGATCTGTTTATGAAAAAGAAACCCAGTTTAACTTTCAGTTTCCTTACTAAGTTTTCCACATGGAGCTTAAAAGAGAGATGCAAATCGACCAAGATACCCAAATGTATTTGTAGGAATCAACAAACTTTAGGGACACCATTTGAGGATAAAATCAGAGGAAGAACTGATGGGACCGACTTCTTGTTTGAAAAAAAAAAACATCCCTTTGGTTTTATCAACATTTAGGACAAGTTTGAGATGGAACAAATCTGACTGGATGATGTCAAAAGCAGATTGCAAAAGCTGGAAAGCCTTAGCAACTGTTTTAGCTCGACAATAAACAACTGTGTCATCAGCATAGAAATGTAAGGATGCATCAGGGATGCTCTGACCTACATTACCTATGTAGATTGTAAAGAGGGTGGGTCCTAAGACTGAGCCTTGTGGTACACCATTGTTGACTGTTAAATAACTGGAAGAAGTACCATTATGTTGAACACATTGCCTCCGATCGGAAAGATAGTTAGAAAACCAACCAATGGTGTGATCTGAGAAACCGATTTCTGAGAGCTTATGACACAAGATGTTATGATCCACAGTGTCAAAAGCTTTAGACAGGTCTATGGTACGTCCACACCAAATGGCTTTTCAACTGCAGGAGCGTCCAGTTTACATGCAAAGTCAATGGGGGACGCGCCTCCAGGCGCGTCTTGGCGTCGGGCGTCACGTCACGTGCGTGTTGAGCGTGCTGGAAATCGTTTTCCGTGCACGTGAACCCGCGTCAGCCTCCAAAGCACGCGTTGATTTAGCTGAAGATTTCGCCGTTCAAACGTTCAAACGCCGTTCAACTCGTGTGTCAACCAATCAGGGAGAGTCGGGGGGAGGAGAGAGGGGGAGAGTCCGCTATGTGACGCGGAAACGAGGGGACGGGTATTGCGCAACTATGTGACGTATTGTTTGTGGGACACAGAAAAAACCCGCGAAGTCGTGTACTATGGAAGAGAAACTCATTGTAGCTGTGTGTTCGCGACAAGTCCTTTACGACCAGTCAAGTCTGCTCTACAGAGACAGAAATAAAAAGGTCCTTGCCTGGCGGAGTGCAGTGAGGAACTCGGTATACCGGTAAGCTCCCCCACCCCCCCGCCGCCACGCCGCCGCAGCTTCGCGTTCTGGTCTGGACACCACTGGGTCCAGTGCGTCCACTTGCGTGCGTGACGAGCTTTTTTGCCGTTGAAAAGCCGTTCGTGTGGACGTACCATCATGGTACGTCCACACCGAACGGCTTTTCAACTGTAGGAGCGTCCAGTTTACATGCAAAGTCAATGGGGGACGCGCCTCCAGGCGCGTCTTGGCGTCGGGCGTCACGTGCGTGGTGAGCGTGCTGGAAATCGTTTTCCGTGCACGTGAACCCGCGTCAGCCTCCAAAGCACGCGTTGATTTAGCTGAAGATTTCGCCGTTCAAACGCCGTTCAACTTGTGTGTCAACCAATCAGGGAGAGTCGGGGGGAGGAGAGAGGGGGAGAGTCCGCTATGTGACGCGGAAACGAGGGGACGGGTATTGCGCAACTAGCTGATGGTATGCGGCTAACCTTAAAAAATAAGGTAGAAATTCATCCGGACCTGCAGATTTTTTAGAGTCTAGACTTTTTAATAGTTTATTAATCTCACTGACTGAAAACGGGAAAGACAAAAGTTGTGATTACTGAAGATTTATGCATTACATGAGTATTCCAGCAACAATATCTAAATGTTCTGGCCCGAAGTGCCCCAGGCTGCACCGGAAGTGCTACTGCTAACTGCTCCTGTTACGTTTGTCTTTAAAAAAAAAAAAGCTGTTAAGTAATTTAAGTTTTTTTTAATTTGGAAGTTAATTCTGGTCTTGCTCCTGCTTGGACTAGCTGTTGGCTCGTCACTCAGGTTCTGGTTGTCGTATTTTTGCCACTTCATCCTCTCACCTCGTATTTAGTACCGTTGTCATTTTGTGCTCAGTGCGCAGTGTTTTGTACACATATACTTGTCAAGTACCGGTAACCTCTGGTTGTAAAAATATTAAGTCATAGGAGCCACATAACACATAAATCCTACTTGTTCAATACCGTAACTAGTTTAAAGAACGTGTATGACTATAGACATGATTATGCTTCATACTGACCAGTGGCACATACAGATATGTTATCTTGATATTTTTATTGCATGTTTACAAAGTTAGCATGAGTTTCGTAACTTTTAAATACCCTTTTTCAAAGTGTCCTGTAGAATCCTGTTCCTGTCTGCTTAGAAAAGATATTTCCCTTAACTTCATTCTGTTGATGATCCCTGCCTGAGATCAATGTTGGAGAAAATGATGTCACAGAGTCTTTCCAGTGTTTTATATTTCCTGTTCTGTGTTTGTGTGTTGTCAACAGGCTGCAGACATGGGCCCAGAGGAGACACCAGAAACAAAATCAGAGCCTTTAGAGGAAAGTATGTACAGATGCTTTATATGATTTGTTTTTATGTTAATACTGTACATTACAGCAAACAATTACATTTCTCAGAAATATTGTTTTTTAGTAGAGTTTTTATGTTTAGACTTGTGACATTTTGATTTCCATTAATGAAATAAATCTTAACTTACTGTGGCATCACAAAAGTATTCAAATCCAGTCTACTTTGTTCAGTTTGTGTTGCCACCCTGTGCAAAAATAACAAACATTTATTGCCCTATTTTCTTGTATACACTTAGTATCCCCTAATGACAAAGTGAAAATCATTAATTTTGTTGTTACATGGTATTGAGTGTAGATCAAAGAGGTGAAAACTGAATTTAAACAATAATAGCATCAGATTGTAGCATCAAAAAATAGTTCTAAACCCTTTTGAGTCAGTTTTTGACCTTTCTGGTGTGTATTTAACACGTGTTTCTTTGGTGTGGTTATTCAATAGGTTTTAAAATTGTTGAGGTGAAAGTGGAGCAAGATTCAGAATCCACAGATGGTTCAACCACCTCCGAATCTGATCCTGAGAAACAGCTGAAGAGGAAAAGATCAGCCGAGTGCTACCCTTGCCCCACCTACAGCAAGGTGTCTGACAAACCATCAAAGGTAGAACAACATAAACCTTCCACAACAGGAAGTCCAAGTTACTTCATCAGTGTCAGCATTATGAGAAGAAATGCACTGGATTTAGATGTTAGTTTAGGTGTGAGTTTTCTTTTTTCTTTCTTTGTTTGTAGTTTAATTTATACAGCCTATCAGAAGACATCATTAGGAGCAGACCAGAGTCTGCAGGTAGAGCAGTTCACATGTTTCTGGTATGTTGTTAGATACATGTTCACAGGAGCAAAAATATCACTCCAACAAAACATTTAGGTTTTTCATTTGGCATTACAGGTAGTCCCCGATTTACGAGCGAGTTCCGTTACAACGAGGCGCTCGTAAACCGGAAATCTCGTAATTTGGAACGGCCGCCACGTGTCTCGTAAGTCCGGAATTTCGCTCGTAAATTGGAACGGTTTTGCTAGCGCGACTACAAACACTCGTTTTTCATCGAAAAACTGCTTACGAGTGCATAAAAATGATCGGAAACGTGTGTCCACATGTTTAGCTAACGAACTGTGGTGAAAAAACACAGAAAAACTCTGTATTTTTTGCGTTTTTTCAAAAAATTTGCCAGCTCGTAAGTCCGGAACCTCGTAGATCAGAGCGCTCGTAAATCGGGGACTACCTGTACCAGTACACAATATTATCAACTTATTTAGTTTAGCTTCTTATAGTTAGATTATATTGAAAACCATCTTTCCTGTTTTCTTTTCTTCAGACGTTGGTTTTGCTACAGCAAGAGTAAAAGTTTTAGTAAAGAAAGTTTGAGAAGAATAGATGAATAAATACATTTAGTATATTGATCTGTCTGAAGGGTCATGTTGATCAGTCTTTATTAAAAAAAATTGCTTTCAGTTCTTTTCAGGTCAGAATAGTTAAAACCCCTTTATATCATGAATTTATTTCCTAATCCACTTTCTCAAACACAAATTAGAATATCCACATAGCTCAAATATGGCATCTATTTATTTTATTTATTTGTTAACTTTTAGTTAACCAGACAAATCCCTTTGAGATCACAGATCTCTTTTGCAAGGGAGGCCTGGGCCTGAAGGCAGCCTAACATGCATGTTTTTGGTCTTTTTATTTAGAGCACATACCACATTTGATTAGTTGATTTATACTCTGTAATGGACTTGCTGTGTTAATTCTTTTTAAAAAATATATCTAAAAACGTCTCAACAGAAAACTCTGAAATTACATGAAAGTACCGGTAAACTACATAAAAGTTTTTAAAACCCTTCTCTTCCTTCAGAATGATTGTTGGTCTTGATGCTGCAGGTTCAAGTTTTCTTATAACTTCAGCACTTCATTAGAGAACACTATACAGGAAACCCTCGAGTTACGAACGAGTTCCAGACCTAAGGACCGTTCGTAGGTCGATTTTGCCATAAGTCGGAGCCCACCCAGCCGCCACTGCCTGCACGTATATGTATGTTACTGTACAGTTAGAAGCACTTCGCCTATCCTAACACACCTAGTGCAGTATCACATGTAAATAAATGAATAAATAAAAAATATAATTTCTTACTTTGAGCTGGTCAAAGCCTGCCTTCGTCTTTTAGCATTAGCTCTTGCACGTCCGAGCTCCCCAGCTTCGTTCCGCTCCACACGCGCACAAAACTGTTTACAAGAAGGACTGTTAGCTTGTTAACTCCATACATTTGGAGCCAGAAAAAAAAACTTACTGAAAGCCGTTTCTCCGCGATGTTCGTCCATCCAAAACAAGCTGCTTCTGCTCCCGCACCTCGTTAGCTCCGGCATTAGCTGCGTAGTTAGCCCAGGCCATGAGCTGGTGTTATCGGGCGGCATCGAGCGATCCGCGGCTGCTGCTCCGGGCCTGAGACGTCCACAGAGTTCACCGAGTGTTTCCAGCTAATTTATCCGTACAAGGCAACCCTGATCGACACACGGTCCTCTCCAGAGCCAGCTGGCATGAGCCGATAATGGCGGACCTCACTTGACCGCACTTGGGGACCGTAAAATGGCGGACACGGATGCATTTCCGGAAACGGCGGGAAGTCGCGCAAATACGCTTAAAATTGTAATAAAACATAATAATAATAATTACATGTATACTTTATTTATAAAGCCATTTAAAACAACCACAGCTGCAACAAAGTGCTGTACACATGAAATTAAGAACATTTAAACACAGAAAAAATGTATTTTATTTTTTAATTTCACATTTTTATTAAATATGATATGTTCATATGTCCGAGTTGCCGTAGGTCGAGGGCGCCGTAACTCGAGAGTTCCCTCTACTGTGTAGGACCAACTACAGTATACAGTACTGTGTACTTTACTAAGGTCATGTACACATTCTACTGTGTACCTTCATTATAACAGGTTGTTAACAATTTGATTAAATTGATTAAAAACAAGTCTCTCTCGTAAATGAGTCCTCGAAGCTCAATGAGACTAACAACCTGTATAAATAAAGGTTGAATTGAAATTACTGTTTTAGAGAGCAACAACAAGCTGAGCAGCTCCGATTCTGTCAAGCGTCCTACCCCCCCACCCCAAACACACACACACACACACACACACACATCCCTGTTCGACCTGGACTCTTCTCAGCTGAATTCAGTCCTGTGCGTTGTTCTGCTTCAATCTCGAGTACCACTACCTTCAATTCTCTGTTGTCCAGCTAAGGACCATCCATCCATCTATTTTAGATAATAAATTGTCTTTTTGACATTTTGATCGCTGTTATTTTGACAAATTACCGGTAGGGCTGTTTTGAAACGTGATGTATGTGAATAATACTCATCAAACATTTCTCTCGTTGTATACATGTATACTGTATATGTATATACATGTGTACTGTATACCGGTA
>JBBPBX010060765.1:0-21336 GCA_038048925.1 Garcialebias charrua
CCACCGATCGGAAGGTTGGAGGTTCGAATCCCGTTTCCCCACACCATGTGTCGTTGTGTCCCTGGGCAAGACACTTAACCCCGAGTTTCTCCCGGTAGGACTGGATGGCGCCTTGCATGGCAGTCTGCCGCTACCGGTGTATGAATGTGTGTATGAATGGTTGGATGGTTGGTATTGTAAAGCGCTTTGGGGCCCCTCATAGGGGGCTGGAAAGCGCTATATAAATAAGCTCCATTTACCATTTGTCCTTCGTCCAGGAAGGACAAAGATGCCTTCCTGACAAAACCGCCGTTCACATAAAGCGCATGTGTCTCCGCGGAGAAACTTATGAACCGACACGGTCCATAGCAGGGTTTCCAGGCCGAAGGCCTGTAAGTCGATGTCCTCGTAAGTCGGGGACCACCTGTACAATCCCGCCGCCTTCAGATAAAAGTGACCAATGCAATCCCGCCTTGACCGTGGAATAGGTGATATTTAGTATTTTTATTCTTACAGAATTTGTGTTCTCTCCATATCAGTTTGTTCATTCATTCATTCAACCTTTATTTATACAGGCTGGACTCGTTGAGCCACGGGGACTCATTTACAAGAGGGACCTGTCTCACTCACACCTAGGGTCAATTTAGAGTTAACAATCAGCCTAACATGCATGTTTTTGGACTGTGGGAGGAAACCGGAGCACCCGGAGAAAACCCACGCATGCACGGAGAGAACATGCAAACTCCACCCAGAAAGGCCCCCGGACCAGGATTTGAACCGGGGACCTGCTCGCTTAGAGGCAGTCAAAGTCAACTTTATTGTCAGAACTGCAATATGTACAGGACATACACAGGACCGAAATTGCGTTTCTCTCAGTCCCTCGGTGCAACAGTAACCATCTAAACACTAAACACTAAAACATTTAATAAACATAAGCATAAAATAGTAAAAAAGTGTAACACTGTCCTGAGTTTTTTCATAATACAGGTAGTCCCCGAATTACGAGCGCTCTGATCTACGAGGTTCCAGACTTACGAGCTGGCGAATTTTTGGAAAAAACGCAAAAAATACTGAGTTTTCATGTGTTTTTTCACCACAGTTAGTTAGATAAACATATGGACACACGTTTCCGATCATTTTTATGCACTCATAAGCAGTTTTTTGATGAAAATAGAGTGTTTGTAGTCGCGCTAGCGAAACCGTTCCAATTTACGAGCGAAATTTCGGACTTACGAGAGACATGGCAACCGTTCCAAATTACGAGATTTCCGGTTTACGAGCGCCTCGTTGTAACGGATCTCGCTCGTAAATCGGGGACTACCTGTAGTATAAAAGTATGAAAATTTACACCAACACTGAAACACCAAACACCCCTAAAACACCAAACACCCAATGAACATAAGCATAAAATGAAATAATAAAAGTGTAATACTGTCCTGAGTTTTTGCATAGTAGTATAAAAAGTATAAAACGTATATCTATAAAATAAACTGAAGTTTCTAGCGTTGACATTTGCAAAGAGTCATCAACATCTCCAAAAGTTTGGTCTGTGTTGTAAAAAGCTGCACTTTGAACCTGCAGAAGGAATGTTGTTGTTGGAATATGGGGGAGATGTTTTGTTTTGGCTACTGGGGGGATGTTTTGAGCACACAAAAGACTTCAGCCCCAGGGGGTCACACAAACCTAATTGAATGCAAATCCCTCAATCTGTCATTTTACAGTCTCTGGTAAGTGTAGTACTCATCTGAATATTCTGGTATTCCTAGTGTTAATCATTTTCTTAAATATGGACATTGACTTAGCTTTTTTAACATCATTTTCCAAACTATTCCATAGACCTGTTCCATGTATTAAAGTAGACCGACCCTTTAAATATAAAATGGAGCTAGGTTGTTGAGGGCTTTGTAGGTTAGAAGTAGGATTCTGGATTTGACAGGGAGCCAATGGAGAGAAGCTAAAACTGGAGAGATATTATCTCTCCCAGTAACTCCAGTAAAGACTCTGGCAGCAGCATGTTGGATCAACTAAATACTTTTTAAAGTGTTTTAAAAAGTTCAGATCTTCTAGAAGCTCCAGCACCACTTGTGAACAGATTTAGATTTTATGGATTTATTCAGTCTGTGAGGATCAGAGAAAACCCACAATAAATTTAAGCTTGTCTTTAATTAAAGGCAAACATTTTTTTTATAAACCTCCGTTCATGTCTGAGTCTGCGTTAGTGTTCAAACTCTGACCCTCCTCCGTCTCTGCCGGGCTCGTGTGGTCCAGCAGAACCAGAACCTGCTTCAGTCAGCTGGGTTGTGTGTGTGTGTGTGTGTGTGCAGGGAGCTGCAGAGGGAGCTCATCATGTTGGCCTGCAGCTTCGGGAACAAGCAGTGCCACCGGCAGGCCGTGGCCTACATCTCTGACTGGATCTCCAGCAACAAGAACAGGTACGACTCTCAGCCACTACCACTCCAACGTCCAGCCACTGGGTCAGGAGATATTTTACTGACAAACATTCAAATCTATTGGTATCACATTTGATGATGGTGAATAAATACAAATATAAAGTTAAAAAGTTTCCTTTTTTCAAAAGTAACACTTAAGTACTGAAGACGCTGGATGACAAAATTGTTCTTCACTGACTCCTCCCTTTCTCTTTTCTCTTTAAAATATGTTCCAAAAATCGTGTTTTTGGATAGCTAAAAGCAGCTAAGCTGAGAAGCTAAGCTACGAGCTAAGCTAACAGGCCGACCTCGGGGAAAAAAACCTCCGTCTTGTCGAAGCTCCAAAATTCATGGTTGAAACCCGTGCCTTTGTGTAAAAAGTTGTTTTTCTGCAAAAAGAAGCTGAGAACTTATTTACTGATTTTTTTTTTATTAAAAACTTTGTGTGACAAATGCTAAAGAGCTCAAACCACACTGAGCGTCCGCCATTTTGAGAACCAAAGAGTGACAGCCCGTGTCACGTCAAGGGGCCTCCCTAACCTTTTTCTTAAAGAGACACTGCTCGCTCCCTCACTAACCATCCTTTGGTTCAGTCGTATACTGCCATCTGGTGATTGTAAAAAAGTACTACACACAAAATAAAATTAACCAACATTTCTTCTTAAATTTGACAATAATTAGTAATTATTGTCAAATTTCAAACAATATTATTGTTTATCGCAATAATTTCTGAGATTAATCGCCCAGCAACATTTGTTATTGTGACAGGCCTAATTGGGCACCGCTAGTTTAGCACTAGGTCAGTGCCGGCAGTTGTTGACGGGGTAGGGGCGTTGGACACCCTGCTGGGGAAACACTCGTATTTTAATATTTTCTTTTGTGAATATTCGTGTCAGTTTGTGTTTTTTCATCTGGGGGAGCTCGGAGTAGAGCTGCTCCTCCTCCTCATTGAAAGGAGTCAGCCGAGGAGGTGCATCTGATCAGGACGCCTCCCTTTAGAGGTATCCCACTGGGAAGAGACCAGGGGCAGACCCAGATCTCGCTGGAGGGGTTAAACGTCCTGCCTGCTCTGGGAGCACCTCGGGGTCCCTGCAGGAGGAGCAGGACAGGAGGAGGTCTGGTTCCTCTCCTGGACCTGCTGCCTCCTCGATCCGACTACAGGTGAGCTGCAGAAGATGGAGATGGACTCATTTTTGGCCCTTTTAGGCTTCGATACTTTCAGAAATCGTTTTTTGGGATGATGTTGGTCCTTGAATGCAGCACGAAGAAGGAGACTGTGTAACTTGAATCATTTAGATCCTGGAGTTCACACGCTTCAACAAACGCTCGTCTGATGTTTCCAACCTGTGGAGGTAAACAAGAAGAAGGAGCAGGTACCTTCAGCCCAGCGCTCGTCATCCATCTTTCTGATTAACTGTTCTTTTCTTTTGGTCCCGTGCTCCTCCGACTCGCCGGCTCCCTCGGGGCTCCTGACGAGATCTGCAGAATTAGATTTCAAAGAGCAAATGAAACGAAAGCAGCTGCTGCTGCTCTGCTGGGACCAGCAGGAAGCTGCTGATGATTAAAACCTCCAAACAACAACAGAAAGAAAAGACTCAAATAAAAACTGTTTCAAGATTCTTACACTTCGGTTTATTTAAAGCTGGGCGTTTTCATCCTGTACGTGTTTTATTATTCAACTGAAACAACAAACTGTTTACTATTAGAGACCGTTTCCTGTAAAATGGTCCTTTTGTTATTTCCTGGTTTTTGTTGTTCAGAAAAGTTCCTACCCGCAGACCACATCCATCAAACTTTATTTTAGAGCACTTCTCACAGGAGTAGACATTTAAGACAACACGTTTCTAATTTATTGGGATGTTTTTCTTTTTCTTTGATTATTGATAATTTATTATAAAGACCCATTATAGAAAGAATCAAGTTTTATTTGAATGGAAATGGACTGTACTTGTATATAGTCCGGTAGGACTGGAAAGCACCTTGCATGGTAGTCTGCCGCCACCGGTTTATGAATGTGTGTAGCATTCAATATATGTGTAGCACTTTGAGATTTTCAGTAATGAAAAGTGCGTTATAAATTGAATTTATTATTATTATTATTATTATTATAGACTGTACTTTTATAATGGACTATACTTATATATTGGACTGTACTTATCTACAGACTTCATCACAGACTCCACACACCCAGGTCACAACATGGTCCAACTCCTCCCGTCTGGCAGACGCTACAGATCTCTGTCCACTAAGACTGTCAGACACAAGAACAGTTTCTTCCCCCAGGCCATCACCATCATCAACAGCTGATCATCAATCAGCATGACCCCCAACAATATATTCATTCATTCATTCAACCTTTATTTATACAGGCTAGCCTGTATATACGCGTCTTCAGTGGCTTGTGTGAAAGTGACAAGCGGCCAAAAGGGGGCGTCAGGAGCGTTTCGACGCGTCTGGTGGGTACCCGGCATTAGCCTATCCCAACACAGTTTTTAAAGATGGAGTGAGTTGAATCAGTGCCTCACCTCTAATTTTGCTGCTGGAGCTTGGAGGTATATAAACATCAATGATTATAACAGCTGTAAATTCCCTCGGTAAATAGAACGGTCTGCATTTAATAGCCATAAACTCCACTAAAGGTGAGCATTGTTTGTAGACCACGGCAGCATCACAACACCATGCGTTGTTGATGCAAACACACAGCCCCCCTCCGCGTGTCTTACCTCCCTCGATGAGAGCTCTGTCTGCTCTGTAGCATGTTAGCCGCTCGAGCTGAATAGCATGGTCCGGAACGTTGTTGTTAAGCCACGTTTCCGTGAACACAAACACACAACAGTCTCTCACAGTCTTTTGTGTCGTTCGTAGCAGGCGTATATAATCCAGTTTATTGTCCAAGGAGCGTACGTTAGCCAAAACCATGGATGGGATAGCCGGCTTGTGTGGGCTAGCTGCTAGCCTAGCTCCGATACCTCCGCGCTTACCCCGCTTCTGCTTCCTGTCTTGCCGCTTATGGTGCTTCCACTGTGGGCGTGATGGAGGGAGGCTCGGTGCTGGCTTCCAGAGCAGGCCGCAGTCACGTAGCTTTTCTTCGAGTTCGCTGTTTATTCCTAAATGAGTGGTTTTTCCGCCATCAAGCAGGAACTCACGGCTATATTTGTGTTTTTGAACACGTAGATATGACAAAGACGTGCCGGCACATTGCGGCACGCAAGACAAAAAAGACGAAAACACCGTTTTGGGAGAGAGAGAAGCAGCAATAATAATCAGCTGTTCATTGTTCTTTAGTTTTAGCAGGTCGCTTTCGTAAATGAGCCCATGAGGTTCAAAAGATTTACCTGACTAAATAAAGGTTGAATGAATGAAAAAAAATAATAATAATAATGAGTTCAATTTATAACGCACTTTTCATTAATGAAAATCTCAAAGTGCTACAAGGTGCAACAGAATTAAATGTCAATAAAACAAATAAAAAAACAAGTAAAATCAATAACAGTATCAACTAAGATCAAAAGTAGAATCATGAGGAGGTAGAGTATGCTCGGTTGAAAAGAAAGGTCTTCAAGCCGCTCTTAAAGTCAACCACAGACTGTGGGGCTCTCAGACAGTCAGGAAGAGAGTTCCACAGGCGGGGGGCAGCCACACTGAAAGCCCGGTCTCCCATGGTCCTTAATTTGGTTCTCGGAATGTGAAGGAGATTACTGTTCTGTGACCGCAGCGAACGGGTGGATGAGTATGGAATAAGAATATCCTTCAGATAATCTGGTGAAGCTCCATGTAAGCATTGATGTGTAATGAGAGCAGTTTTGTACTGAATTCTGTAGGTGACAGGAAGCCAATGAAGGTTATGGAGAATGGGCGTAATATGTTCAAATTTACGAACTCTCAACAAGATCCTTGCTGCACTGTTTTGAATATATTGAAGTTTCTGAAGGTTTTTGCCAGGGATTCCAATAAACAGGGAGTTGCAGTAGTCGAGCCTGGAGGAGACAAAAGCATGGACGAGCTTCTCAGCATCGGAAAAAGTTAGGGATGGGCGAAGTCTGGAGATGTTTCGAAGATGGAAGAAGCAAGTTTTAAACAGAATGCTTAATGTGATTTTCAAATGTAAGATTGGAGTCCATTTTTATTCCAAGATTAGTAACAGAGGTGGAGAGGGGGATGTCTTGTCCAGAAAAGGACAAGCGTGTGCGCGCGCCGCCATCTTGGATCCAAGTGGATGATGTGGTTCTTGGCGTCTTGAGGTCAGGACCTTCGGGGTTAGGGTTTCTGCGTCATGGTAGGATTGAGAGGGATTGTATACGTTCTCTGATCTGGGACTCCTTGGGTCCCCCAGGAGGAGCTGGAGACAGTGCGGTCTTGGTTTCCCTCCTGGAACTGTTAGTACCCAACCACAAGAGTCTAGCAATGTGGTGGAAGGATAGAAAAAAGTTTTTTTTTTTTTACTTCAGGTTCAGCATCAGTCTGTGGTTCCTGAGCATCAAGCATATGGGACCGAAAGGTCCTCAAAAGCCGTTTTCGCACTGCACAGCCCTCAACGGCCCGCCCCGCCCCGCCTTCTAACCCGGGTTCGTCATGTTCGCATTTGCCTTTTCCGCCCGGGGTCCGCCCTCGTTTTGGAACCGGCCAAGACGTGGTCCTGATCGGGCCGGGCTCCCGGGCCCAGTTTGACGTCATGTACTGCTCACTATTTGATTTGTTGTTTGCAGCAGGGGCGGGACTCGTTCTAACAACAACCTCAGCGCGAGCTGAATTTCATTAAAATTTAACTACAGAAACCCCTAAAAAAATTGTTAGCTGAATTAGTTTTTCTGAGTTTAATTTTTGTTAATAACTGATTACAAATCAGCTTATGTTGGAACGTAAATAACACGAAGCGCGCACCCATTCAAGGCATTTCTGCCTTTCAGCGCGAGCTGAATTTAATTAAAATATAACTAATATTCTCTAACTCTTGCCCGTAGCCAGGATTTTAAAATATAACTTAATATTCTCAAACTCCTACGCGTAACTAGGATGTTACGTGGGGCGAATCCTTTATAGGAAAAGTGGACTCCTTAATAAACCAATATGCCGCCGTAGCCGAGTGGTTAGAAAATAAGAAGGAGTTTGTGTTCACAAACTCCTTCTTATTTTATCCAATAAAAGACAAACGTAAAATAATTTGAACCAGGTGGGACGCGAACCCGAGTCTAGATACAATTTTGAGTGGAAGGCGGACGGTCTAACCACTCGGCTACGGCGGTATATTGGTTTTTTCAGGAGTCCACTTTTCCTATAAAGGATTCGCCCCATGTAACATCCTGGTTACACGTAGGAGTTAGAGAATATTAGTTATATTTTAAAATCCTGGCTACGGGCAAGAGTTAGAGAATATTAGTTATATTTTAATGAAATTCAGCTCGCGCTGAAAGGCGGAAATGCTCTGTATGGATGCGCGCTTTGTGTTATTTACGTTCTAACATAAGCTGATTTGTAATCAGTTATTAACAAAAATTAAACTCAGAAACACTAATATATATATTCAGCTAACAAATATTTTTTAGCGGCGTCTCCTCTCTTAAAACACTGTAAGCGCGCACACAAGAACTTCCCACCCACTTCAAGAGAACGCCCCACCCACTTCAAGAGAACTGCACACCCACTTCAAGAGAACGCCCCACCCACTTCAAGGCCGGCTCTCCGGACAATGCGTAATGAGCGGGGGCGGGCCGGGCCGTTGAGGGCTGTTCAGAGCGAAAACGGCTAAAGAGTCAGAGCTGGGGGAGGGGGGTGTCCTGAGCTGAGAACACCGTGAGCTTCAGCAACAAGAACAGTCCAACGTGTTTCACTGAGAGATCCGCAAAGTATGTCACTTCATCAGCGTTCATTTCTGTTTGGAACTTGAGAAGAAATACAGAAATGTTTGGTCCACAGTGATGGAGAGGTGGCGGATAAATCCACATTCAAGTCAGATTAATCCCCCTGGGGGGTGACTTTTTAATTTGTCATGCTCTATTCAGGCGTTTTAATCCCTTCAGGAGACGCCGCAGCATGAGTGTCTCTGTGTTTTAGACTTCATCTGACCCGACTTTACAAACCTACAGAACACTCGGCACCGGACAGATTAAACACTAAATTTGTATTCATGTAAATCTGAGAGGACTGATAAAGTAGCAGCTTTGTTACAAACGAGACAAACCGAAGACCTGAGTCCCACCTGGCTATAAAACCCAAATCTCCTCCAACGGCCGGGACAATGAGCCTGTAATCACCGAGGAGAGCCGCTAATATTTTAGCTGCTCCATCCCTCTGGAATACTAATCATGGCCCAGTGGGGCCGTAATGTAAATTAATCATCCAAATGGCTTTAAAGATCCGTTTTCTAGTTATCTTGGTGAGAAATGGATGGATGAGGCTTGTAGGGAACCAGTGGCCCCAATTAACCCCTTTTCTCCTCTTGTCGCTGGATTATTTCCTGCAGAACTGATTAGGTGCAATTTCTGAAGGTACATTTTAAAATATTTTCTTTTTGCTTTTCCAAAAGTTCCTTCACTCAAACCTCGGACGTTTCAGGAGCTCCGTGAAGTCTGTCAGTGGAGGGTGGTCCAGCAGGACTCTGGGTGGGGGGCAGGAGGTCAAAGACAGCACTGATGGGGCTGAGCAAAGCACGATCCTAAAAATTTAACAAATAAGAATCGCTACCCCAAAATCTCTGATGAACGACTCAAACGTGGACACTGATGTAAATAAACGTCCTCTGAAGGATCTGAACAGTGGAGGTTTGGAGGCGAGTCCAGATGACCTGACTGAACATTGTCCGATGGTTGAGCATGAACCTTGATGTTTGGAGAACTGAGTCTCCAACAGTCTGAGCTCAGGGAGGAGCAGCAGCCGTGATTCTGCCTTAGAACAGAGCTAAAATGAACGACTGGCACTTAGAGATTTTTGTTAATGAAAAGTGCGTTGTAAATTAAATTCATTATTATTATTATTAAATGAAAGTTTTTGGGTCACCTGAGAGAAACGGTGTCTGACACGAACCAGCGGCGCTCGTCACGCTGCTCCATCCCCACAGAGAAGCACGGTGGTGGCAGCATCATGCTCAGGGGTCTGCAACCTTTACGATCAAAAGAGCCATTTCTGCCCCTTTGTTCACTAAATTAAACGTGTCCGGAGCCACAACACCTGCTACAACTGGGATTCTCAACTGGTGGCCCACAGACCACTTTAAGTTTGTTAAAGGACAATTTTCTGACCTGTAGTTTTCTGGCCATTGTAAAGCTGAAAATATCTAATGATTTGTTGATATTTTTACATTTTAGACTAAAAAAGACCAGATTATCATAAAGAAGGAAAAATAATGTGATCTTTCCCAATTAAAAAATAAAATAATGAACTATGCAGGTCTAGGTAAATTATTTTAATTGTGGAAAAATTAAATATCCTACTTCGAATAAATAAAGTTAACTTATGTTTTACTCCTTCTATTAGTTCTAGTATTCACACATTTGCAAAGGAAATGACAGGAAAAACTGCTAAAACTAGCCCTTTTTGTTGTTATAAGAACAAATAAAATTCAGTTTAAAGTTAGTTTTGATCAAAGCTTGAAAGAGCCACTGTTGAGGGACCAAAGAGCCGCATGTGGCTCCAGAGCCGCAGGTTGCAGACCCCTGGTCATGCTGATTCATCGCTGCTCAGAGTTGAAGGAAAGATGATCGGAGCAGTTTCTGGAGGTGAAGCTGTCTGAGGTTTGTCATGAAGGACGGGTCTGAGGAGACCTGCTGCTGCAGGCGGTGGTGAGGCGTGTTTTCCATCAGGGCGGGAGTTTGATGTGGAGGAAAAAGAGTTGTTTCAGGAGAAACGTCTTGGAGACACGAAGCTTCATGTGCAGGCGGTTCAGAGAGGAGCTGCTGAACGACAGCCGAGACCTGTGCAGGAGTTACTGAAGAGAACAACCAGCTCGCTCCTTTCCACTGGGACCAGCAGCTGTTAGCATCAGAGGCCTTGAATGCACATCGCCCGCAGCCTTTCATCAGAGTTTCACACTGACATCACTTCCTGTAGAGAACTCAGAGTCACAGCAGAGTCGATGTGGGTAATGAGTTTATGAAACTTCCTCCTGGGCTTCATGAACACGATCCTGAGCTAGACCTGGAGTCAACAATGAGCCGCGGAGCGAGTCTCACAGGCAGCACCGAAGTGGAGCGTCTCTAAAGTGATTTCTCCTGCCGCAACACAATACAACACACACACAGACACACACAGTGTGTGTGGTGTTGTCTGCAGCAGATTCAGGTCAGTCTCTCTGAGTCGTCGGTTTTCTTTACTGATGATTCGGATCAGAACCTGCTGGGACGTTTCTGGACTTCATGCTGACAGTCACGCTGGACCCGATTTTAATTATTTATTCTTTATTTATAAAATTTTATTCATTAAAAAAAATACAAAACAATCCCGTAAACAATAAGAATACAAAATATAAAATGAAAGGCAGCAGAAAGAAGGAAAAAATCTTATTACCGGTATATCTGCCCCTTTTTTTGCAAATTATTTTTTTCAAATTTTAATTCGCTCATGACAAATTCTTTCTGCAGGAGGAGGAAGAGATCGCTGCCTCTCTCAAAAAAAAAAAAAAAGTTCATTAAACCAGAGCAGGGATGATGACGGAGAATTTAAGACATGGATGAAGAAAAACTGGAGCGTGAGATCGATAGGCGGATAGGTGCAGCGTCCGCAGTGAAGCGGGCGCTGTACCGGTCTGTCGTGGTGAAGAGAGAGCTGAGTCAAAAGGCAAAGCTCTCAATTTACCGATCGATCTACGTTCCCACCCTCATCTATGGTCATGAGCTTTGGGTTATGACCGAAAGAACAAGATCTCGGATACAAGCGGCTGAAATGAGTTTTCTCCGCAGGGTGGCTGGACTCTCCCTTAGAGATAGGGTGAGAAGCTCAGTCATCCGGGAGGGACTCGGAGTAGAGCCGCTGCTTCTCCACATCGAGAGGAGCCAGTTGAGGTGGCTCGGGCATCTGGTTAGGATGCCTCCTGGACGCCTCCCTGGTGAGGTGTTCCGGGCATGTCCCACCGGGAGGAGACCCAGAGGAAGACCCAGGACACGCTGGAGGGACTATGTTTCTCGGCTGGCCTGGGAACGCCTTGGGATTCCCCCAGAGGAGCTGCTCCAAGTGGCTGGGGAGAGGGAAGTCTGGGCCTCCCTACTTAGGCTGCTACCCCCGCGACCCGACCCCGGATAAGCAGAAGAAAATGGATGGATGGATTTAATACATTGGTGTCGCATACAAAACAGTCCCCGGCTGTTTATTGTGCAACATGGTCGTAAAAATTGAGCTTTGCACGGACATGCCCTGCAGGCGTCTGCTTCAAGACCACGTTGAGTCTAACTGGGGACGCACGGACCTCTGCAGCCTGAAGTACACCTGAGTCTGTGGCAGCCTTTACTCTCCTCATGTGTGAAGGTTTTTATGAGCTGGTGCTTCATAAACAAACTGAATTCAAACATCAAGTGGTGGAACACACTGAGGAACAAACTGAGGAACACACTGTGTTAGTGGTTCTGGAGGACCTGAGGAGTCCAGATGTTGGAGGTTCTGGAGAACCTGAGGAGTCCAGATGTTGGAGGTTTTGGAGGACCTGAGGAGTCCAGATGTTGGAGGTTTTGAAGGACCTGAGGAGTCCAGATGTTGAAGGTTCTAGAGCAGGGGTCACCAACACGGTGCCCGCAGGCACCCGGGTGCCTCCAAGGAACATTTGAGGTGCTCGCGGACCTGTTCTAAAAATAGCACAACTCACTACTAAGCTGCATTTAAAATGTCATTTTATTCAGTTTTTATTCTTTTTTTTTTTTTGTATGTTTTAAAATGTCTATCTAGCCGCCGCTTTGGTGTGGGGGATAAGCGCGCGGCACATATTGAGGCTGAGCCTCTCTGCAGGCGTCACAGGTTCGCGTCCCAGACCCGACGAGCTGTTTCTGCAGTGTCTCTCCCTTCTCTCTACCCGTTTCGCCCTCTCCCTCTACAATAAAGGCCACTAGAGCCCAAAAATCTAAAAAATAATAAAAATAAATAATAAAAGGTCTATCATAAAAATATGTTCTTAAAAATATGTTTATTATACATTTTTTTCAATTTATGCTTTGTTATTTCCAAAGAGTTTATCAAACTGGTGCCCTTTGTATGACTCCGTACCCACGAAGTAGCTCTCAGTTTCAAAAAGGTTGGTGACCCCTGTTCTAGAGGACCTGCTGAGTCCAGATGTCGGAGGTTCTGGAGGACCTGAGGAGGCCAGATGTTGAAGGTTCTGGAGGACCTGTGGAGTCCAGATGTTGGAGGTTCTGGAGGACCTGCTGAGTCCAGATGTTGGAGGTTCTGGGGGACCTGAGGAGGCCAGATGTTGAAGGTTCTGGAGGACCTGAGGAGGCCAGATGTTGAAGGTTCTGGAGGACCTGAGGAGGCCAGATGTTGAAGGTTCTGGAGGACCTGAGAAGTCCAGATGTTGGAGGTTCTGGATGCGCTTTAGAGATTCAAAGTCTTCACAGTTTTGAGTTGAGGACCTTTATTCTGAAATAGTTGAACTCGTTTTAGAAGATGTTTTCCAGACGGTTGAACCTCTTCTCACAGATTCAGCCTCTAACTGGTCTTTTTAAACCCGGACCTCTTAAACTAGATTAGATTAGATTAGATTGGATTAGATTAGAAGAGATTAAACTAGATTAGATTAGATTTTATAAACATGCTCGACTGTTTGTGATCGGTGCCACTTCCTGTTGCAGCCTTTTGTTGCCTCTGGAACTCCATGTAGAGATCTGATGCTGCATCACATGTCAACCTGCAGGTGAAGTGTGTTCCATCAGGCGTTCAGTCTAAAAGATGAAACCTGGAACTAAACGACGGAGGAGATTCTTTTTCCTTCACTCAGAAACTTTCTTGCAGCACATAAAAGAGTCGTGTCTTGAAGTGTCTGTTTCTGCGGCTCCTGTCTGCAGCAGAGGCAGCATCCTGAAAGTGTCGCGGTTCATCCCGAGGACGTGTCTTATCGGAGCTTTTAGCTTCATTGTGTTTCAGACACTGATCAGCTTCATGGAAACGTGTCAAACACTTCGCCTGCTCCCCACGCCGCAGACGAGCCGGTCCACTCTGTGTGACTGTGTGTCCTTGTCCCTGCAGGATTCCTCCAAACGTCCGTGACATCGTTTACTGCACTGGGGTCAGCCTGATGGACGAGGACGTGTGGGAGTTCATCTGGATGAAGTTCCACTCCACCAGCGCCGTTTCAGAGAAGAAGATCCTGCTGGAGGCCCTGACCTGCTCCGACAACACCTTCCTCCTCAACAGGTACGCATCGGACCGCTCCGGCTGCGTCCGTTTAACACTCAACACCAAACACGGTTATGAACAATTCACATCTTACAGATTAAGTTTTGATAAATAGTTTATGTCCAACACGTCCGACTAGATTTCACTTGTTTCATGTTGGAGACAAAAACGTTTTATAACAAAAATATTATTTCACTTACAATCACAACTAATTGATTCCTAACATTGATGTGCACATCTGCAAATAAACCGACATTCCTGCAAATGATGAGCAGATTAAAAAAAATTTGTTTCTCACTGTTTTGAAATGTAATCTGTTTTGCAAATTGTCAAAGGTTTAAATTCATGCAACATCGGAGCGACACCCGACGACTCACGTGAGGAAATCATGCGCCCCAGCAGACGTTTCAACACATTAGAGCCTCTCTCATGGAAGTTGTCCGTTTGTCACTGACTAGTTTCAGATTCAACTGCTGCTCTGAACACGGCTGCTGTAAATTATTTAATTATTCTTCACTGTAAGTTAGCATTTTATAACAAACTGTAGTCATTCACTTTAGTTTAAATAGAGCTTGTTCAAGAAACTACAACTGATTGACTCTTAATAATGTTCAAGCAGTACGACTGTACAAATACTAAGTAATATTTATTTACAGATGCATACTAACGGGTTAAGTACCAGGCTATTAGGGTGTACAAACCGAGCACCTGTGTTCTGGGCATTTTCAGAATAATTACCAAAAACTTGTAGGGTATGTATGAAGTATTTACAAGTTACTTAGCAAGAATGTACAAGGTATGTACTGGGCCTTTGCAGGGTACTTACTGGACCTTTGTAGAGTACTTACTGGACCTTTGTAGAGTACTTACTGGACCTTTGTAGAGTACTTACTGGACCGTTGTAGAGTACTTACTGGACCGTTGTAGAGTACTTACTGGACCTTTGTAGAGTACATACTGGCCCTTTGCAGGGCACTTACTGGGCCTTTGCAGGGCACTTACGGGGCCTTTGGAGGGTACATACTGGGACTTTGCAGGGTACATACTGGGCCTTTGCAGGGCACTTACTGGGCCTTTGCAGGGCACTTACGGGGCCTTTGCAGGGTACTTACTGGGCCTTTGCAGGGTACGTACTGGGCCTTTGCAGGGTACATACTGGGCCTTTGCAGGGCACTTACTGGGACTTTGCAGGGTACGTACTGGGCCTTTGCAGGGCACTTACAGGGCCTTTGCAGGGTACTAACTGGGACTTTGCAGGGTACATACTGGGACTTTGCAGGGTACATACTGGGACTTTGCAGGGTACATACTGGGACTTTGCAGGGTACATACAAGGACTTTGCAGGGTACGTACTGGGCCTTTGCAGGGCACTTACTGGGACGTTGCAGGGTACGTACTGGGCCTTTGTAGGGCACTTACGGGGCCTTTGCAGGGTACTAACTGGGACTTTGCAGGGTACATACTGGGACTTTGCAGGGTACATACAAGGACTTTGCAGGGTACCACTTGGCCTTTGCAGAACACTTACAGGGCCTTTGCAGGGCACTTACGGGGCCTTTGCGGGGTACTAACTGGGACTTTGCAGGGTACATACTGGGACTTTGCAGGGTACATACTGGGACTTTGCAGGGTACATACTAGGACTTTGCAGGGTACATACTGGGACTTTGCAGGGTACATACTGGGACTTTGCAGGGTACATACAAGGACTTTGCAGGGTACATACAAGGACTTTGCAGGGTACCACTTGGCCTTTGCAGAACACTTACAGGGCCTTTGCAGGGCACTTATTGGGCCTTTGCAGGGCACTTATGGGGCCTTTGCAGGGTACATACTGGGCCTTTGCAGGGTACGTACTGGGCCTTTGCAGGGTACATACTGGGCCTTTGCAGGGCACTTACAGGGCCTTTGCAGGGCACTTACAGGGCCTTTGCAGGGCACTTACAGGGCCTTTGCAGGGTACGTACTGGGCCTTTGCAGGGTACGTACTGGGCCTTGGCAGGGTACGTACTGGGCCATTGCAGGGCACTTACAGGGCCTTTGCAGGGTAGGTACTAGGCCTATGCAGGGCACTTACGGGGCCTTTGCAGGGTACATACTGGGCCTTTGCAGGGCACTTACAGGGCCTTTGCAGGGCACTTACAGGGCCTTTGCAGGGTACATACTGGGACTTTGCAGGGTACATACTGGGCTTTTGCAGGGTACTTACTGGTCCTTTACAGAGTATTTACTGGGCCTTTACAGGGTACGTACTGGGCCTTTGCAGGGTACGTACTGGGCCTTCGCTGGGTACATACTGGGTCTTTGCAGGGTACTTACTGCACATTTGCAGAATTTGTAATGGGAATATGCAGGGTACGTACTGGGACTCTGTATAATTTGTACTGGGAATATGCAGGGTATGTACCAGGCATTTAGGGTGTATAAACTGTGCTCTAAGGTGCTCGTCATTTACAGGGTACGTACCGGGCACAAACTAGGCACTTGAGAAGTACGTAATGGGACAACCCAAGCACCTCTGGAGGTTTGTAACTGGCACAGATGGAGTTTCAAACCTGAAACTTATGGTGTGTGTGTCTACTACATACTCGGCACCTACAGGGTACGTACCAGACATTTAGGGTGTATAAACTGTGCTCTAAGGTGCTCCTCATTTTCAGGGTACGTACTGGACTGTACTGTAATTTTCAGCTGTTCACAAAGAGAAACCATTTGTTGACCTGGTCGAACGTGTTTTAATTTGTTTGCTGTGCAGCGTCACCGTCGTTCCTGTGAACCGCAGGAACGATGGAGCTGCAGAACCCAATCGATGCCTTTAAAGTGACAGAACAACGTTCACGTCGGAGTCTCAACATGAATTATTGATCAGCAGAGCTCTGAACACGAGCTTTGGGCTCCAATCAGTGACTTTACTTGAGAAACTGTAAGTAGGTTATTTACAGTGGAGCTGGTTGAAGCGGTCTCTGCGGTGTTTCAGCACGACGTTGACGAAAATGTAAAGTGACTTAATGATTTCTGAACGGGAGGTTCTGCTCTGCCAATTGATTCCTGCGGCGCTGCGAGACACCAGAACCCCAACACAATGAAACATGGACCTGTTGAGTGGGTCTGAGTGAACATCGGAGCCTTTTATGGCGGGTTAACGGCAGCGGTGCGTTCTGGAGGCGCTGCGGTGACGGTCGCACGTGTGTGTGTGCACGAATCGATTTCTGAGCCGCGGTTAAACTGTTCTCCGATCAGCTGCACGTGCACGAAAAGAGCAACCGAAGCTCTGAAACTCACTGATTGGCCACAGAGGAAATGCTTTCAGCACAGAGGGATTGTGGGAAAAGGGAGAAAATTGATTTGGGGGTTTTATTGAAACGGCAGCTCACACACACACACACACACACACACACACAGAGAAAATCACAGCAATAAAAACAGAAAGTGAACCTGAGCTACTTTTGATGACTAAACTTTTTTCAGTCCCGTGTCTGAAAAACATTTTTCTTTATTGTGTTTTTGAAAGTATCACCTGCAGCCTGGAGTAATCAGATTACTCTGCCTGCCACCAGTGCTGTCAGGAAGTGAGTTGTGGTTTGACAGAAACAGCCACCGGTGGGGCGACCAGCAGCACAGAACAAAAGACTCGTTTGTGTTAAACACTCTGATCTTTTCCTGCTGGACTCACGGCTCAGCTCAAAGTTCAAGTTGTTGTTTTTACGTCTGGACCGCTGAGTCTCCACGGCTCACATCGCTTTTGGTGTTTCTCCTTTTTGAACAAACAGATTGGTTTAAAATACATTTTAGGTGTACAGTAGTTATAAACAGATTGTTTCCTCTGCAGAGGGTTGAAAAGAGCAAAACAACTTTTCTACAAAATGCTGCTGATTCACAACACATTTTTATTTCAACCCCCTGAGAAACTGAATTTAGGTCCTGAACTTTATTTTTATTTTTATGTCGTGGGTTAGTGTAGAGATTAGTCATTTGTTCTTTTAAATAATCTTATTTTTTAAAATAATTTTAATTCACGTAAAACAGTTTGATACTTGATTTACATATTTAAGCATAAAATATATATTTTAATGTAATGTAAATTTGTAACTATGATGAATTTCTTTATTTTGTATTTCTGTTTATATATCATATTGTTAGAAAAGTTGTAAAAGTGTACAGATTTTTTTATTCATAAATACATCTAGTATTTTATTTTCTTCCTCCTAGATTAATTTAAATATAGTAATTACCTCCTGACCTGTCTGGTTATTTTAGTCTTTGTTGAAGTATTAACATTAAGGTTCACTGGTAAATATTTAATCGTAATAAATAGTCCTGGTATAAATATACAGTAGTCCCTTGTTTATCGCGGGTTAGGTTCCAGACCCCCCCACACACACACACACACACACACACACACACTCCCCGCGATAAGTGAAAAACCATGAAGTAGGGATAGTAGCTGGACAGCAAAGGGTTAACCCTTCATGCAGCAGCAGCACGGAGCAGAAATTAACTTTTTTAGGATTTCACTTTAACTAGAGAAATTGCATTTCCTGCATTAATGCAGTATGAATGTTTACTGCTGAAGAACTTTCTGAAAAACAGCTGAAATTAGCTAAAAAAAACATGCTGAAATGTAGCTGAAATGGAAGAACATGCCTAAGTTAGCAGAAGAAGCAGAAAGAGCACAAATTTGCTTAATTAGGTTTAAATAAGCAGAAAAGAGCAGAAAAATAGTAAATAAGTTAAAGAAAATTTGAAATTATCCATAAATAGCTAAAACAGCAGAAAGGAGCCTAAATTAAGTGGAGAGAGCACAGATGTGCCCAATGAGGCTGAAAGACACAGAAATGTGCACAAAAAGTGCAAATTATCTGGAGATTTTTTTATTTTTTTGTATAAATAATTTTTAAATAAACAATCTATGCAACGTGGCTTGTTTATTTAAAATACTACAGTATTTAAATTAAAATAGTTTATTTACACAGAAGGAGAATGGGAGGTGATAAGTGTGACTGCAGCGGAGAAGTGGGCGTGACAGAGTGGAGATCATGACGCGCTGCAGGAGGGAGCTTCTCCCTGCACCTGTGGGCTGCACACAGGTGCAGCAGGTGCTAAATCATTTAAAATTATTATTTTAAACAAACAATCCATCAATCAGCCAAATTATATGTTGTGTCAATCTTACTTTTAAAAACCATGAAAGAGAGTTTACGAAAATCTAACTGCAAAGTATCGAGGAACTACATACAAACCTACATAGTTAGCTTAGCATGCTAGCTTTTTTTTTTAATGAAAGCTTTTATTTAGCACAAACAAATATGGCAATTCACAATAGTATAACTGTAAAAAAGGGCATAGCAGAGGCAGACTTTGATATGAAAAAGAAACGGAAAGAAATAAAATCAGAAACTCTAAAAAAGCTAAGTCTGGTCCTCTGGACATTCAAAAAACAAAACAAAGCAAAAAAAACTGTAGAAACGTTTCGTCTTTCGTCCGAAAGACTTCCTCAGTCTGAGCTGCTGTATTCAGCTCAGTCTTATAAATAGCACCTTCTCACGGTGGATCAACCAGTTGGCTGATGACAGACTGAAACCAGCTGCTCACATGATCAAGGAGGACCATCAGCCTAACAATGGATTGTTAGCGCCCAAGGTTAGGCTGATGGCATTGATGCTAGCAGTGACATCACTATGCAAGTGCTAATGCAAATATCCAGTGTTATTTAAAATAAAAATGAATTTAAAATAAGCATCTACAAGCTCAACTGGGTCAAAAAGTGAGTTTAATGAAGTTGATGTTGAACTGTAACCTTGTTGTTTTTGTGTTGTGTTTTCTTCAGGTTACTCAATCTGTCTCTGACCACGGACCTGGTTCCGGAGCAGGACGTGATCGACGTCATCATCCACGTGGGCCGAAACCCTCAGGGTCGAAACTTGGCCTGGAAATACTTCAGGGACAAGTGGGACGTCCTGAACGCTCGGTGAGACACCCAGACGGTCCGCCTTCAGCTTTTGACAGTTTCAGGACCGAACCGGTGGAACACGCTGTCTCTGTCTTTGTCCAGGTACGGTGAGGCTTTGTTCATGAACTCCAAACTCATCAGCGGAGTCACCGAGTTCCTCAACACCGACAGAGAACTCAACGAGGTAAAAACACAGAAACACACGTGTCACTGAGCTCCTGCAGGCATCGCCTCGGTCTGTTTACAGGTAAATGAAGCCGAGCGCTTCCATTGCTACCACACTCGAACAAGAATTTAAATATCAGCCTCTTTGTGTCCGATGTGACTAATAATCTGAAACAATCCTGAGGCTGAAGCCAGACGGACAGCTCTCGTTATGACTGACATTTAATCAACTTTATTTCAATCCAAACTGACCGCTTCATCCAGTCATCCATCTAAAGACAGCTTCAATAATCTAAAGGCTGCCTGAAGGACCTTTTCCAGCCTCGAATATTCACATGTTGCTCATTTAGCATAGAAAATATTAATTAGATATTTTTGGAATGACACAAACGTATTTTTACTACTCAGTTTTTCGGTTTATTCACAAATCGTTTCGTTTTCTTCAACAAATCATCTGTGAGGTCAGCGGGTCAAATCTCATTCAATAAGACAAAATACAACCAACGAAATAAGAAGTACCAAAAATAACAACATGATTAAAACTTAATAAACTGTCTCCTGTCCTCTCAGAAATGATTAAAACAAACGTTAGACCAATGTTGTCACATTTAATCTGTTTATTAAAAGAAAAACTATGTTTACTAGCAGCAACTTTTATGTTTTATTGACAGTTATCAACTAGTTTGTTGTTGAGTCGTTTTATTTCAAAAGTTTAGATGAGGATATCTTCTTTAGAACAATGGTTCCCAACATTGGTCCTTGAGGAACTCCATGTTGCATGTTTGAGTTGTTTCCCTGCTTTAAATAATGAATGAATGGATGAATGAATGAATGAATGAATGGGTGAATAACAGGCTTCTACAGACCACGAGGAAGTAATTAAACCATTGAGTCAGGTGAGTAGGAGCAGAGAAACAACTTAAACATGCAGGATGGTGTTCCTCAAGGTCCAGAGTTTGGAACCACTGCTTTAGGTCTTTAATCTTTTTTATTTTAAAGGCAACAATACAAAGTTAAAGTCTGGCGATCCATGAGGTTGTTTATTCTGATGAGAAAGAAAAAGATAACGGAACATTTTCTATCTGTTCCATCATGTTACAGATCAGGTTTGTTCTCACTGTTTCCAGCTTTAATGTGATGATAAAGTGTTGATTTAGTAACTTTACATTTCTTATTACTTCATTTCAAACACAACGTTGAACCGCTCTGATCTGAATTTTATTTGTTGCTTGTTTTGCCTTTTGTAATTGTTCCTTGTTCAAACTTTACTAAAACTGGTGAGTGGCTACATCGAGGTATACAAAAGTTTACTTTTGAAAATTGCTGTCGGAATCCAAGATGGCTGCCAAATATGTGAACCGACCACTTCTGTCATTTAAAGCAACTGTTCACTGTGTAAAATGTTAGTTTCTATGTTTTAGGGACTAATGCAGCTGGTTTGAAGCTCAATTCTATTTCAACTAATGCAACTTTACTCAGCACAATGGCTCAGTGGTTAGCAC
>JBBPBX010060768.1:6203-21336 GCA_038048925.1 Garcialebias charrua
ATATATATATATAGTATATACTGTTGGACTCCTGGCAAAAACCAATGCAGACATGTTCCTGTTTGTAGTTTTCTACATTTGCCTTATAATCTGTCTGTTTTTAGCCTGGTTAAAACCAGACTCTTGTCCTTCACTTCGCTTTGAAATAGGGTCTGGGATTGAAATGATAAAAAATCGAATTTTATCTCAAATGTTTCATCTAGGCCAACAGTCAGTAAATTAGAGCCATATAATTACACACAGGTAGCAGAAAAACTATCCACCGAGTGGTTTCTGAGCTATTTATCTGATAGCCTGGACCTCGCCAGGCTAAACTAACAAAACTCCACCTTCTGTTCTCTGATTGGTCCGGTCAAAAATCGACCGGAGAAATCGCTGTCTATGGGAGAAATCCCAGACCCTAGTCCAAAGCGAAGTGAAGGACAAGGGTCTGGTTTTAACCAGGCTAGTCTGTTTTGCTACTTTGACATCTTTGTTTTAACTTGTTAAAAAAGTATGCTTCTCTTATGATTGTCTATTGTTGATTGTCCAAAGAAAATCTACTGTTGCTGTTGTCATCATTCTTTAGTTTGTTGCCAGGTCTCTCTTGTAAATGAGTCCTTGACGCTCAATGAGATTAACCTGTCTAAATAAAGGTAAAATGAATATATTTTCAGTTTTTCTCCATTCGCTCTTTGTCAAATTAAGAATATAAATCAAAATCTTACTTCTAACCTAGAAAACTCTCAACAACTTAGCTCCTTCTTATATTACAGATATTATTGTTCCATAGTTTCCTAACAGAACATTTCACTCTCAGACTGCATGGTTACTTGTGGCTCCTAGAGTTTCCAAAAGCAAAAAAGGAGGCAGAGCTTTCCATTACGAATCCAAATCAGTTCAATTCAGTTTATTTATATATCGCCAATTCACAACAAAATTGTCTCAGGGCACTTTACAGAAGCATTCACATACTGTACATAGAAAAACCAACTAGTAAAGTTCTCTATCTAAGGAATCCAGCAGACCCATTGAATCTTCACTTCGTTGCAGTCTCCCATCCTGACCAAGCACATTGGTAACAGTGGAAAGGAGAAAAAAAACCATTTTAAAAAGAAGAAACCTCCAGCAGAACCAGGCTCAGGACATGCAGCCATCTGTTTTGACCAGCTGGGTTTGAGAGGACAAAAAGGAGAGACAATTGAACACAGAATGGTCGGTCCAGATGTAGGTGCAGGTGTACCTGAAAGACAAAATGTCAAATATAGAAAAAATAATGACAAATACAAACAGATTGAGAAGAGTAGGTAAAGACCGTGTCACGATCCGGGCAGGAGCTAGATTCGCTGGAATGCCAAGGCCGATTCTAGCTGGAATCTGGGCCGGCCTGCATGGAAGGATGGACCCAACAGCAGGAGGACCAGATGGCTCGGAGAGACAAAAATGACAATTAGTGAACTGCACTAACATCACACAGGATGAATTGCTGGTGAGGCAGCAAAAACTTACCAGGCCCCCAAAGGGGACCCTTGGTGCAGACAAAGCAGGTGCCCGTGGGAGAGCAAGTGGAGCAGACCAGCAGATCATGACACCATGGAAGGACAATGCTCAATTAACGTCATGTGCAAGGACTTGCCACTGCAGCCTCAGGAAAACAGCTCATCCACGTGTGAACTCAGGAAACCAACTGCCTCCTCAAGGGAAAGTCACAGAGACTAAATACTGATCCCTAATGAGACAAGAGGAAGACACCTGTGGACAATCAAGAGGAGAATCAGGTGAGAACAGGTGACATCCTCACAGACAGTGGCAGAGTGAAAAAGTGTGGTCAGTGTCCTCCAGCAGTGTAAGCCAGGGGCTTACCACTGGAACTTCTGGACCATTTTACATTGAAGACTTAAAAAAAAAAGAAATAATAAAATAAAAATATTTCGAAATATATGCATATATGTTTTTAGTTGTGTAGGATAAATATTTTATGAGTAATGATGAGTTATATTGTTTGTTTCAAAAAACATTTTCTGATTGGTGACGTATTTCCTGTTTTGGGGCGCATGGATCTTATCCATAGACTGTCGTTATAAATGGTGCATGCACAGTTATTCCACGACATTACAAAACAATGGGAAGATGCTGGGCGCAGTTTTCACTGCTCTGAACAGTCCAACGTGAGCTCTACCTACCGATCGCGTGTTTCCGGCCGTTTATTTATTTATTAAAATATATATATATATTTGGTCTGGAAAATTAGCCATGCGGTCAGTGACTCAAGCTGTCAAGTTATTAATAACAACCCAAATGAACGGACTGAAAGTATAACAGACTCAGAGGTAAAAAATAAATAAGGATTTATTTTACAGAGGCAATGGTCAGTCTTTATCCACAGGGGACGATCAAATGAGTCTGAGGCTCACAGAGGAATAATCCCAGTCAGGTCCAAAGAGTTCTCAGGGAGCACGGGTGGAGCGTGGAGGTGGAAGGTGTCACTGGAGGAACAGTTGAAGAGGCCTAGAGTTGAGGTTTTATATTCAAGTCGGTTTAGCACTAGCCTGGTTAAAGCCAGACCCTTGTCCTTCACTTCGCTTTGTACTAGGGTCTGGGACTTCTTCCATAGACAACAATTTCTCCGGTCGATTTTTGACCGGACCAATCAGAGAACAGAAGGCGGAGTTTTGTTAGTTTAGCCTGGCGAGGTCCAGGCTATCAGATAAATAGCTCAGAAACCACTCGGTGGATATTTTTTCTGCTACCAGTGTGTAATTATATGGCTCTAATTTACTGACTGTTGGCCTAGATGAAACATTTGAGATAAAATTCGATTTTTTATCATTTATTTTCGTAGCGCACCCGAGGCTGTTTGGAAAATGTCAAACCGAAACAATTTAAATCCAGCAGATTTGACCATTTCGTGAATTGATTTAGGAACTGTTAAGCTCAGGAACACTTCTGATATAACGTCAGCTAAGAAATATATTTTTTCTCAGCAAAGAAATAATAGTTTTTTACCTTGTTTTCATGAAAATTCCTTCGTGGCGGCAGCCATTTTAACTGACGACGTCAGTCGACGTCGTTCAAAACTCCGCCTTCTGTTCTCTGATTGGTCCGGTAATCCGCCTTCTGTTCTCTGATTGGTCCGGTCAAAAATCGACCGGAGAAATCGTTGTCTATGGGAGAAATCCCAGACCCTAGTACAAAGCGAAGTGAAGGACAAGGTCTGGTTTTAACCAGGCTAGTTTAGCACAGGAGGTCCACAGAGCAGCCAGGAATCCAAGACTTGTGGCACTGGAGGACCCAGGGTCTGCAGAGGCACGAGGAGAAAAATCACAAGGGTAAGAATGAAAACTACAAGGATTTACACCAGGAGGCTGAGAGCACTTGTACCATGAAGTAGGTTTGATTTGATTTGATTTGATGTTTATTCATTCATTTTAAAAGAACAATACAAGACAGTTTCATCAGATACAAGAATACAAGTAGGATAAAATGAAGGGAGCAGAAAGAAGATGAAATCTTATTATATCTGCCCCTTATTTCACAGTTTGTTCAACCAATGATAACCTTCAAACTACATCACAAAATGAATAATTCTACTTAATTTTTCTAACTGTAATACACAAACTACATCACAAAATGAATAATTCTACTTAATTTATCTAACTGTAATACACAAACTACATCACAAAATGAATAATTCTACTTAATTTTTCTAACTGTAATACACAAACTACATCATTCTAACTGTAATACACAAACTACATCAGAAAATGAATAGTTCTACTTAATTTTTCTAACTGTAATACACAAACTACATCACAAAATGAATAATTCTATTTACACAAACACACTAAGTTACATCATATATAGTTTTTGAGCAAGTCCTTTTTGACCTTTTTCTTAAATGTATACATTGATTTTGCATTTTTAACATCACTCTCCAGAGCATTCCACAATCGAACTCCCTGAATTGAGGTAGACCGTCCCTTTAAGCTGGTTCTGAATTGTGGTTTGATGAATATCTCTGTCCCTTTGAGATTGTAATAACTTTGTCTTTTTATAAAATTTCTTTGGATATTTAAAGGTAATGTGTTATTATGAGCCCTATACATAACTGATAAAATACTATATTCTACCAATTCCTGGAATTTCAATAAATTTAGCTGAAGAAACAAGGTGTTTGATGGGTGACTGAAATGTTTTCTGGTGATTACTCTTACAGCTCTCTTTTGTAAAATAAAAACAGGCTTTGTAATTGTTTTGCACGCTTTTCCCCAAACCTCAATACAATAGATTAAATGTGGAACAATGATTGTGTTATACAACATATACAGAGCTTTATCAATTAAAAAATCCCTGACTTTATACAGTACTGCAATTGATCTAGCTATTTTTGTTTTAATGGAATTTACATGATGTTTCCATGTCAGTTTGTCATCAATGATAACACCCAGAAACTTCACTTCACTCACTTTACAGATCACAACATCTTCAATTTCAAATGGATCGTCAACAATTCTCTTTTTGTTACTGAATATCATGTAATTAGTTTTATCTAAATTCAAAGATAATTTGTTTAATTTAAACCAAGTTTGTATTTTTATAAATTCTGTTTTCATCATATCCAAAATCTGTTTTATGTCTTTACCCGAACAGAAAAATGTGGTGTCATCGGCAAAAAGAACACATTTAAGAAGTCCTGACACATTTACCAAGTCATTCACATATAAAATAAATAACTTTGGTCCAAGCACAGAGCCCTGAGGAACTCCACAAGTGATATCACGGAGGTCAGATCTAACATCATTTATTTGCACAAACTGTTTCCTATCTTTCAAATAGCTAGATACCCACTGTAATGCTGGTCCTCTAATACCATATTTATTTAGTTTTTCAAGGAGAATGGTGTGGTCAATGATATCAAATGATTTTTTTAGATCAACAAAAAACACTAACACAATACTGTTTATTTTTTTTTATGATTCAAAATTTTTATTGATTTTTCATAACGAAAATTATACAACAATTCCAGTCTTATACGTATACTGTAACAAACATTAATAAATAGTAATTTTTCTGGAATCTCATAGCATGTGTCAATACAATAATGAAATTATTTAATAGAGAAAATAATAGAAAAGACAAATAAATAAAATAAAAAAAATAAAAATCACAATAACACACTCTACCAATAACCATAAAGTTACATATATACATTAAATCAAATAGCCCTAACCCCAGAAACCTTTAAGTAATAATATATTTACAGTGTAATTTTATCTGCAAACTAAAGATAAGCTGGAGATGTCATTTAACCCACATACAACAGATAATGGGACCACTTTTTGTTGTATTCCTCAACTCTATTCACCAATCTATAAGATAATCTTTCTAATGCAGCAAGTTTGCCCAGGGATCTATACCAATGAATTAACGAAGGTATAGATGAACTTTTCCACTCTCCCACCAGCAACTTCCTCCCCAGCATAATAGCTGTCTGTACCCATTGCGAAATGGAGGAGGGCAAGTGGACCAGTGATGATGAATCCCCAAGAATATATAGCTTCCTACAAAAGGGTAAATTCTGGCCAACTATCCTCTCCAAAACTTCATGAATTAATGACCAGTACTCTTGAATATTTGGACACTCCCAAAGCACATGCACTAATGTGCCCTTATCCCTCTGACATTTCCAGCATGCTGGGGTATTAGACAAGCCAGCCCTGTACAATCTATATGGTGTCCAGTATATTTTATGTAAAATCTTAAATTGCACCAGTCTTGTTCTTAGTTCCCTTGACATTTTTTTGCCATTCCTAATAATCAAATTCCATTCCTCATCAGTAAAATTGAGGTTCAGATCTGTTTCCCAGCATTTCTTAAGATACATGATATTACAGTCCAAGGTTGTCAACAACATTTTATAATAAGCAGATACTTCATGCCCTTGACCAAACACCTTTTTAATCTCGTCCAGTGTGGTACATGGTGCAGGAGTATAAGTGGGTGAACCAAAAGTTTTCACCAATAAATGTCGTAATTGTAAGTATTTCCAAAAGTCTTCTCTGGATACTTTAAATTCCACCACCAGTGTTTCAAAGGATTTTAATGAACCATTCCTATATAAGTCGCCTATTTCAGAAATCCCTTTCTGATACCAAGATTTCCAGAAGAAGGGATTTTTACCTATGCAAAGTTTAGGATTATACCAGACGCTTGCATATTTATTAAGGTGTGGGTCGAATTTAAAAATTTTAGACATCTTTTTCCACAGCCATTTCATATGAGACAAGACCGGATGCAACTGATTCTGAGGAGCAAGGTTAGATGATAAACAGCTAGGCAGTGTCAGTGGTTGACACACTACTGTCTCGAGAGTGAACCAAGGTGGAGCTCTTTCAGGGGGCAAAAACCAATGAGCCAAGTGTCTAATAGAAAAAGCATAGTGATAGTTTAGTAAGTTAGGCATTCCTAGACCTCCCCTATCTGCAGGTGTTTGTAACTTTCGTAAGTTCAATCTTGGCTTTTTTTTATTCCAAATAAATAAGTTACAGAGCTTGTCAAACTGTTTAAAATATATCATCGGGACATGTATCGGGAGAGCCTGTAATAAGTAGTTAAACTTGGGAGTGCAAATCATTTTAATAACATTTACTTTTCCCCACATGGAAAGATATAATTGACTCCAGCGCTCTATGTCAACTCTCATTCTGTCTAGCAAAGGTTCAAGATTAATCTTAATAATATTATTAAGCTGGGGTGGAAAAATTATTCCAAGGTATTTTAAACCTTTTTTGGGCCATGAAAACATGTCTGATGGAAATGCATTCTTAGGGCAGAATGCAGTAAGTGGGAGGGCCTCGGATTTTGTCCAATTGACCTTATAGCCTGAAATGTCCGAAAATACATTAATTAGAGAGAGCAAAGTTGGGATAGAATTCGCCGGATCTGACACATAGAGAAGAATATCATCGGCATACAACATAAGCTTATGACAATTATGTCCTATAGAAATGCCCGGAAGGTTAACTTCTTTTCGAATAGCAACTGCCAATGGTTCCAGGGCTAACGCAAATAGTAAGGGGGACAGGGGGTCACCCTGTCTGGTACCTCTTTTCAGTTTAAATGATGAGCCAATTATTCCGTTTGTAAGAACGGATGCCACTGGCTGAGCATATATAAGTCGAATCCAGTTTATGAAATTATTACTAAAGCCAAACCATTCCAAAGTTGAAAATAGATATTGCCATTCAACTCTGTCGAATGCCTTTTCTGCATCTAATGATAGAGCAGCCATAGGCATCCGGCTATCCCGTACTTCCCACATAATGTCAATAAGCCTTCTAATGTTATCCGCCGAGGAGCGAGAGCGTATGAAACCAACCTGATCAGGATGCACTAATGTGGTAAGAACTCGGTCTAATCGATTAGCTAAAATTTTTGATAATATTTTACTATCATATGATGTTAAACTTATAGGTCGATAATTCTTGCATTCTGAGGGTTCCTTATCTTTTTTCAGAATGAGAGTGATAAGAGCCTCTGAAAGTGTAGGTGGTAACGTTTTCTGGTCAAATGACTCATTATATGCATTTAAAAGTAGGGGGGCTAATTCTTCTGGAAATGCTTTATAGAATTCTGACGTGAAACCATCTAGCCCGGGGGCCTTATTTGAAGGTAGGTGTTTTATTACCCCCACTATTTCTTCAGTAGTAATTGGACGGTCAAGACCTACAAGTTGATCCTTTTTTATTCTGGGTAGATTTAAGTCAGATAGAAATTTATTGATACTTTCTGATGAGGCTGATGATTCAGAGCTATAAAGATTCTTATAGTAATCACTAAATACGACATTTATTTCATGGGGGTCTGAGACCAGCTGACCATTTCCATCCCTAACAGCTGAGATGGAGCTCATGGCTTCTCTCTGCTTAATATACCTAGCCAATAGCCTACCCGCCTTATCTCCTTCTTCAAAATATTTTTGCCTGGCGCGAAATAAACTAAATTCAGCTTTTTCTGACATAATTATATTATATTCATACTTCAATTTTGTAAGTTTGTTTAAATTTACTGGGGAAGGGTTCCTTTTGAAATCAGACTCTATGATCTCAATTTCTCTTTCTAAATCAACTAATTTAATTTTCTTTTCTTTTTTTTTAAATGAAGCTTGCTGAATGATATAACCCCTTAAGTAAGCCTTCAGTGCCTCCCACGCCACTCCGGCAGATGGAGCTGATGGAACATTAGTGTCGATGTAAAATTTAATTTGTGATTTGAGGGAATCTTTAAAAGCTTCATCCAGTAGGAGACTAGAATTTAATCTCCATCTAGGACTTCTCACAATAGTATTGACCGCATTCATGTAGAGATAGATAGGACTATGATCTGAAAGTACTATGTTCCCGATGTTAGTAGAGGTAACCGCTGTCATTAATGATTGGGTAACTAGAAAAAAATCAATTCTTGAAAAAGATTGATGAGGAGAAGAGTAAAAAGTATAATTCCTTCCAGAAGGATTTTGTAACCGCCAAACATCAACAAGACCACTGGCTTCGCATAAACCTTTAAGTGCAGTATGTGTTTTTGGGGTGCGCGATATCACAGCGCTTCTGTCTAGCGTCATGTCCATCACCTCATTAAAGTCTCCCGCTGCAATAACAGGATAATTCCCTAAATCCATTATTTTCTTCTCCAGTTGTCCAAAAAAAGAAGGGTCATCAACATTAGGTGCATAAACATTTGCCAAAATAAATTTTTTCCCTTGGATTTCGCACAACATCAAAAACATCCTTCCTTCTGTATCTTTACTCTGCTTCAAGCATTTAAACTGTAGATGTTTATCAATGAGTGTGGCAACCCCTCTGCTTTTACTGTTGCCACAGCTAGCACCCACAAAGCCAACCCAGCCTGCACCCAGTCTATTAGATTCCAGCAGGGAGAGATGTGTCTCCTGAATAAATACAATATGGCATTTCTTAGCTTTGATAAAGGACAATATTTTCCTTTTCTTTACAACATTGTTTAACCCTTTGACATTCCAGCTCATCAGACTTAAATTATTACTACTGAATGAAATCTTCTCGATGTATGTAAAGCAAGATATATTGTAAACATATTCTCAATATAAACATCCTAGGGCAGAGCAAAAAATAAAAATAAAAAACACACCAATCCCAAAAACCACACATAACCCCCCACCCAGCGACTCCCAAGTCAATAAGAACCTTCAGAATATTTCTAACTAAATTATACTTGGGTAACCAACCCTTACTTTGGTCCGCAATCATGCACTTAACCTATGCCACCCAGAGCTCACCACCTTCCCCACCCCTCCTTAAACAACATGGATGGAGAATATGCAATTTAAGCAGAATATTATGCAAAACAGCTTTGAACTCACATCCATAAAATAAAATTAAAAAAAGGAGCTTAACATTCAAGAACACCAGATAGCTTAACATTCAAGAATACCAGATAATCATAAATGGAGCTCGGCCTTGCTGCAGCCGCCAACGTAGATCAAAAATTTAATGCAACTAAATTAATAATATTCAGTATCTATCAGAGCTCAAACTTCATAAACAAAAAAGGAGAAAATGTATACTTCACCCATAATGTCTTCAGTCAGATTCGCTTGAGTCCAAAGTAAATCCAAACTTTCCATCTGAAAGATGAGTTCCCAATATTAAGCGACCATATATTCCAAAATGTAAATCTTGCCATCACGTGTGTGTTCACAGTCTGGATTACGTGTCCATTGAACTAATATATGCCAGGGCTGCCTTATGGTCCTCGAAGCGCACACGCCCTTGCGATGTTATCACAATAAGCACAGCTGGATAGTTAAGAGAAAATCGAACACGTTTCTCATGTAATAGTTTTTTGCAGTCATCAAATTTCCTGCGTTTGTCATTGAGAAGCTTTGAGTAATCAGGAAACACCATAACCCGATTCTCTCCCCAAGTTAGATTCCCCACTTCACGAGCTGCTTTAGTGATGCGTTCACGGTCTTGAAATTTCCCAAATCGAGCAATAATAGGTCTCGGACGGGAGGGCCGATTGCCCTTACCTTCAAGCGATGGACCCAGTCTGTGCGCCCTCTCTATATCCAATCCTCCGGGAAAATCCAGGTTGAGAAGTGATGGTAGAGTTGCTTTTAGAAATGCCACGATGTCACTTCCTTCACAGGATTCAGCAAAACCCAGAAAACGCAAATTATTCCTACGTTCTCTGTTTTCCATGTCATCAATCTTCTCCCTCAGTATCTCCACTTCGGCGCTGGAAGCTAGGGGATTAACCTCCTGCTTCTGGTGTGCATCCTCCAAAAAACACAGCCGGTCCTCAACTTCAGAAATCCGGCTAGCGATGTCCGCCATTTTCTTCTCAGTTGCGTTCGTTGTTCTTCGTATTTCTTCAAGCTTCTTGTCGTGGCTTTCAGACTTTTCTAGGATAAGAGCCGAGAGTTTAGCCAGCTCCACAGCCACCTCGCTGGGTACACCCGACGCTGCCCCACTCGTTGTTTCAGAGGTAAAGGCCCTGTTAGCTTCCTCATGAGCTAGGCTCGCCTGGTTAGCATTAGCCACCTCGCTACCTTTACCGCTTCCACCAGCAACGCTCGGTTTTACTGTACTTCTGGTCGCTTTAGACATGTTGCCCACAGAACTGAGGTATTGTCCGGTATAAGATGTTGAATATTCGGCTCCTTGTGTAATTTATAAGCAGAAGAGGGGTATCAGGGAAGGTTCGCAACTCTCCTAGGCAGCCATCTTGTCAAGCGCGTCACAATACTGTTTATGATCGACAGCAGTAGTTATTTGTTCCATTAAATCCATGAGGGCCATTGATGTAGAGTTTTTTCCTCTAAACCCATACTGACTGTTACTTAAAATATTTTGTTTATCAATAAATTGATCCAATCTGGTCACAAATAGTTTTTCTAGAATTTTTGAGAACTGTGGTAACAAGGATATTGGCCTATAATTATTGAATACACATTTATCACCATTTTTAAAAAGAGGAATTACCTTTGCTACTTTCATGTTATCTGGAAATATTCCTGTTGAAAAAGATAAATTGCATATATATGTAAACGGTTCAATAACATAACTCATTATTTCTTTTACGAACATCATATCCATGTCCACCCAGTCTTTTGATCTCTTGTCTGAGAGATTTTTAACCATTTTCATAATTTCCTCTTTTTTCATTCATTCAACCTTTATTTAGTCAGGTAAATCTTTTGAACCTCATGGGCTCATTTACGAAAGCGACCTGCTAAAACTAAAGAACAATGAACAGCAGTGATAGAATTTCATTAAACAATAAACAAACAAACAATAAACAATAGAAAACAAAAAGAGAGAAAAAAACAAAAATTTTTTTTCTTTTTTTTTAACAAAGTATCAAAAAACTAGCAAAACATTATAAGGTAGACGTATAAAATCAAAGACAGGAACAAATCTGCATTGGTTTTTGCCAGGATTCCAACAGATTCTGAAAACCATTTAGAGAAGTCAAGGTCGAGAGCTTCAGATCTTTTTGTAAGATATTCCATGAAGCAGGAGCAGAGTAGGAGAAGGCCCTTTTTCCAAGTTCAGTCCTCACTGACGGAACACTGCAGGTAATCATGTCCTGAGAGCGCACACTGTAGCTGCACTCACGCAAAGACATGTAGGAGGAGATGTATGAGGGCAGCAGACCAAGAAGTGATTTAAAGATGAAGATGTACCAGTGGAAGAGTCTGCGTGAGGTTAATGATGTCCAATTAACCAGTGAATACAGGGTGCAGTGGTGGGTACGATAATCACAACCAGTTATGAATCTTAGTGCACCATGATAGACCACATCCAACATCCGCAGGGTGCTTGTAGGAGCATTCATGTAGAGAATGTCACCGTAATCAATGGAGGGAAGGAAAGTCACAGATACAAGGCGTTTCCTAACATTCAGTGTTAGACATGATCTGTTTCTGAAAAAGAAACCCAGTTTAACTTTCAATTTCTTCACTAGGTTTTCCACGTGGAGTTTAAAAGAGAGATGTGAATCGATCAGGATACCCAGATATTTATAGGAATCAACAAACTCAATAGGGACACCATTTGAAGATAAAATCAGAGGAGGATCTGCTGGAACCGCCTTCCTATTTGAAAAAAACATCCCTTTTGTTTTATCAGCATTTAGGACAAGTTTGAGACGGAACAAATCTGACTGGATGATGTCAAAAGCGGATTGTAGTAACTGGAAAGCCTTAGCTACTGTTTTAGCTCGGCAATAAACAACTGTATCATCAGCATAGAAATGTAAGGATGCATCAGGGATGCAGTGACCTACATTAGCTATGTAGATTGTAAAGAGAGTTGGTCCTAAAACTGAGCCTTGTGGTACACCATTTTTAACTGTTAAATAGCTGGAATAGCTTTGTTGGTTCCATTAAGAAAAATACTGTTGGTGCAACTTTTAATTGAATGACACACATTATTATCTACTTTTGGTATTTTAGCTGCAAGGCTTGATCCAATATTTACAAAATATTGATTAAATTCATTTACGATATCATTCTCATCATGTATTTCTTTGTCATCTTTCACAAAATATTTTGCAATGTTCGTTTTCGCTTTATGACTTTTTAGAACATCATTTATAACTCGCCATGTTGTTTTAGTGTCACCATTACTTTTGTTTAATAAATCACTATAGTATTCTTTCTTGCATTTTCTTATAATCATTACCAATTTATTTTTATATTTTTTATATTTTTCTTCAGCTTGTTGTGTTCTCGTTTTTAAGAAACATGAATACAAGTAATTTTTTTTACAAGCATTTCTCAACCCTTTAGTCATCCAAGGTTGGTCGACAATATTTCTTTTTCTACGATTTCTTTGCACACAATTCTTTTCATACAGAGCTTCTAAAATATTCATAAATTCATCATATGATCTGTTAACATCATCAATATACACGTCCTTCCAGTTTTGCTTCTGTAAATCATCTTTTAATTGATCCATAGCTTTTTTGATGTGTTTATTATTTTTTTCTTAAGTGTAACTTATTTTGTAATGTTTAGATCATTCCTGAACCAGAGTGGTGTTCTGTTATTGGACTTCTGTGCTCGTCATGGATTGTCCATAACGAACACCATGTTTAAGCATAAGGTGTACATATGTGCTCTTGGCACCAGGACACCCTAGGTCGCAGTTCGATGATCGACTTTGTTGTCGTCTCATCTGATCTGCGGCCGCATGTCTTGGACACTCGGGTGAGGAGAGGGGCGGAGCTGTCAACTGACCACTACCTGGTGGTGAGTTGGCTCCGATGGTGGGGGAGGATGCCGGTCAGACCTGGCAGACCCAAACGTATTGTGAGGGTCTGCTGGGAACGTCTGGCAGAGTCTCCCGTAAGACGGAGCTTTAACTCCCACCTCCGGGAGAGCTTTGAACACGTTCCAAGGGAGGCGGGGGACATGGAGTCCGAGTGGGCCGTGTTCCGCGCCTCTATTGTCGAGGCAGCTTATCGGAGCTGTGGCCGCAAGGTTGTTGGTGCCTGTCGTGGTGGCAACCCTCGAACCCGGTGGTGGACACCGGCAGTGAGGGATGCTGTCAGGCTGAAGAAGGAGTCCTATTGGGCCTTTTTGGCTTGTGGGACCCCGGAAGCAGCTGATAGGTACCGGCAGTCCAAGCGGCATGCGGCTCGGGTGGTTGCTGAGGCAAAAACTCGGGCGTGGGAGGAGTTCGGAGAGGCCATGGAGAATGACTTCCGTACGGCTTCGAGGCGATTCTGGTCCACCATCCGGCGTCTCAGGGGGGGAAAGAGGTACGAGACCAACACCATTTATGGTGGAGGTGGCGTGCTGCTGACCTCAACTCGGGATGTTGTGAGTCGGTGGGCGGAATACTTCGAAGACCTCCTCAATCCTACTGGCACGTCTTCCACTGAGGAAGCAGAGCCTGGGGACTTTGGGTCGGGTTCTCCGATCTCTGGTGCTGAGGTCGCCGAGGTGGTTAAAAAGCTCCGCGGTGGCAAGGCTCCGGGGGTGGATGAGATTCGCCCGGAGTTCCTTAGGGCTCTGGATGTTGTAGGGTTGTGTTGGCTTACGCGACTCTGCAATATCGCGTGGACATCGGGGGCAGTTCCCTTGGATTGGCAGACTGGGGTGGTGGTTCCCCTATTTAAAAAGGGGGACCGTAGGGTGTGTTCCAACTATAGGGGGATCACACTCTTAAGCCTCCCTGGTAAGGTCTATTCAGGGGTTCTGGAGAGGAGGGTCCGTCGGATAGTCGAACCTCGGATTCAGGAGGAGCAGTGTGGTTTTCGTCCTGGTCGTGGAACACTGGACCAGCTCTACACCCTCAGCAGGGTCCTGGAGGGTGCGTGGGAGTTTGCCCAACCAGTTTACATGTGCTTTGTGGACTTGGAGAAGGCATTCGACCGCGTCCCTCGGGGGGTTCTGTGGGGGGTACTCCGGGAGTATGGGGTACCAGGCCCTTTGATAAGGGCTGTTAGGTCCCTGTACGACCGGTGTCAGAGCTTGGTCCGCATTGCCGGCAGTAAGTCAGGCTCGTTTCCGGTGAGAGTTGGACTCCGCCAAGGTTGCCCTTTGTCACCGATTCTGTTCATAACTTTTATGGACAGAATTTCTAGGCGCAGCCAAGGTGTTGAGAGGATCCGTTTTGGTGACCTTAGAATCGCTTCTCTGTTTTTTGCAGATGATGTGGTCCTACTGGCTTCATCAGTTCGTGATTTACAACTTTCACTGGAGCGGTTTGCAGCCGAGTGTGATGCGGCCGGGATGAGGATCAGTTCCTCCAAATCCGAGGCCATGGTCTTGAGCCGGAAAAGGGTAGCATGCCCTCTCCGGGTCGGGGAGGAGGTCCTGCCCCAAGTGGAGGAGTTTAAGTATCTCGGGATCTTGTTCACGAATGAGGGAAAACTGGAGCGTGAGATCGATAGGCGGATAGGTGCAGCGTCCGCAGTGAAGCGGGCGCTGTACCGGTCTGTCGTGGTGAAGAGAGAGCTGAGTCAAAAGGCAAAGCTCTCAATTTACCGATCGATCTACGTTCCCACCCTCATCTATGGTCATGAGCTTTGGGTTATGACCGAAAGAACAAGATCTCGGATACAAGCGGCTGAAATGAGTTTTCTCCGCAGGGTGGCTGGACTC
>JBBPBX010060770.1:7543-21335 GCA_038048925.1 Garcialebias charrua
TTATTTATTATTTTCTCATAATAATATACCCGTATTTATTAGAAATTTTGAACAAATTTCAAAATATGTTTTAAAAAGTGATTGATGGTTTAAGATACTAGATTGTTTCCTCAATAGTTTTTGATCAACGATGTTAAATTCGGGTAAAACATTTAATTTTTTTTTCCTGAATGAGTCCGACTAATGTTTTTTTTTGTTGTTGTTTTTATTTTGCTGATTAAACTGATAGTTAACCTTATTGATTGTATATTTTAAAAGGAAATAGGAAGCAAAATCCTTATCTTTATTTGAAGTGAGAATTTTGGAGCTACCTGATTAGGAAGATTGGTAAATCTATCAACCACAGCAAACACATTACAAGACTCTGATAAAGTCAACATTAGATGTCTGTGATGCCCCCAGGTGACACAACATTAAATACAGGTCTGATTCTATTCTGGATGCCGCTGCATGGGCTCAGGAACACTTTCGCAAACCCCTTTTATATGAACACGGTTTGCCATCCACAAATGTTGGTGAAAGCTATATCATGCAAAGAAGAACACAAATGTTAACACCATCCATAAAGGCTGTCAACATCTCAGGGCCAAAACTAATTTAAAATGGACTGAGGCAAATCTTAAAAAGTTAAGTCTGGTCCTCTGGACATTCAAAAAGCAAAACAAAACAAAAAAAATTGTAGAAACGTTTTGTCTTTCATCCAAAATACTTTTTCAGTCTGAAGAGGACTGAGGCAAAGTGAAAATTTGCTCTGTGGTAAGACAAAAAAATGTATTTTCTTTTGTTTTTAACTGAAGGGAGCATCCAGCCTCCTACCATTTAAAGTCTGCCTCTCTAATGGTATGGGGGTGCTGACATATGCTCCCACCCCGCTGATATCTGTTTCAGGGAAAAACGGGGCAACATTCCCCTCAAAGACTTCAGCAACTAGCCTCATCAGTTCTTAGACGTTTACAGACTGTTAACAGAAGAGCGTAAACAACATTTTTGAGATGCATTGCTGCAAACCCCCAAATTTCTTTGTTTTATCCTAAAAATTGTACAATCTATCAGTTTAAACACGTTGTTTACTGTGTTTCGTCATGAATAAAATGTGGGTAAATGACATTTACTATATTCTGCTTTTATTTACATTTCCCATAACGCTCCAATGTGAAAAATACATACCAGAACATTCGACAGATGCATCTACAATATTGTTGCTGGTCCTTGCGTAGTCTCTCAGTGTACACTGTGTGACAGAGCTCTCTCTACCAGTACAACTCAGCTTCAGTCCTCTGGTGTCTTTACTTGGAGAGGAAGATCCAGAAAACTTGTTAGGGTCTCCGCAGTTCATCTCCCTGCACACCACAGCAGCCTCAGCTGTTCCAAAGTTTAAATTGTACACTGGTGACCAACGTTCATTATGGTAGACTTCAATCCTGCCAGAGCACTGGTCAGCGCCATTAATTAGTCTGAGGTGAGCTAAAAGAAAACAAAGTAGACAGAATCAGAAATTGATCACTGGATTTGGTGAATAATTTGAATTTGATTTGATAGTCTGACCCGTGTTGGGTAAATAACTGAAATGCAAGTACCTGAACAAATCACTCCAGCATCTTCCCCATGGCCACAGTTGTTTTCTCCAATGGCGGCTCGCTGGCAGTGCAAAAGAGAGGTTTCATTGCCGATGCAGTTGACATCATCTAGCCAGATGCGTCCTTGGCCCTCGCCAAAGAAGCTTGAAGTTTTGGCTGTTTTAACAGTTCCACAGTCCATGGATCTGCACACCACTTGAGCATCTCTAATGTCCCATTCATCATCACACACTGTTCCCCACTGGCCATCGTGCAGAACTTCTACTCTGCCAGAGCATCGGTCCGTGCCATTCACAAGCCTGACTGGTGGATCACCTGAGGACAAATCATGTTTAAGGCACATTAATAGCACAATGTTTTAGTAAGTATCTTGCTTAGAATTAGAATGTCTATCAATGTGATTTTAAAAAAAATGCTAATTTAAGAAGACAATGTCCATTTGAGCAATGTAATGTACCTAATGTTTGTCTTATTCTCACTATGCCTAAGTATTACTGGTGATAATATCAAAGAGAAATCCATATTGCAAGACAGTCCACACCATGTAACTTGTATCATAATTGTACAAATAAATCGCCCAGCTGTCAATCTCTGTTTAATTATGAGGTAAAGAAAAAAAAAACTGGATCTGTAAAATGCAGTGTAATTGCAGTTTTGTAGGTAGTAAATTGTTAATAAGGTGACAAAAACATTACCAGTACATTAGCATGAATATAAATCATTGAGAATACTTGGCCAATAGACCCTGCTCTGAGAAGTGGCTAACCCAAAACGGACTCCTCCTTCATTTTTCCCAAATTGGTATCACTGTTTGCTGTCTACTGTAGTTAAGATACCAAAAGTACTCCACACAACCCCAATTACGAGAATGGGGTTGTGTAGAGAACTAGACAAAAGTGAGCAGATGCAGAAGTCATAGGGGAGGGTCATGTTGCAAGAATTACTCAATCTATAGACCAAAACTAATCACTTTTTGGAAGGTCAGATTAGGAAAGTCAATCAAAGCATGCTGCACTGCGTAGTTTGTTTGTTTGAAGAATATTAAAAAAAAAATTTTTTTTATTTATTTATTTAAATTAGGACAATGCATATTAATCAACATGACAGCATTAAGCTTCAATGTAAATATGCCGGAGTTAGCACAATAGCTAATTTTCATCCGTTGTCCTAAGGCAGGTAAGAACAAGAAACATCCCACGAAACAAAAGAGCAGGGAATAATACAAACATCACCTACATAACACATAACACAACATAAAATCACAATAAAGATATGATGCCAAAATAGACAAAGTAATCTACACATGAGTGCACTTCTGGTTAGTTTTCAGCCAAAGTTTCAGAGAATTTTTAAAGCCAGAGTAGGTGCCACAGTTCCTGATGGAAACTGGCAGTGTGTTCCATGACTGCGTGCCTCTGATGGAGGCTGCTTTGTTGCTGCTTTTCAAAGACTTCACTTTCACAGTACACCACTATTTTTGTGTCTCACCTGTACAAACAACAGAAGCTCCATCACATGTCCCCATATGCTCTTCAAACGCACACTGGCTTAAAATGCTCACGTTAGAGCATCGATTTATAAACCCTGGTAATGCACTGTCACCAAAATTGAAGACATCTTGGGATTTCTTCGGAGAGCCACAACCGAGTTCTTTACAGACAATCGTAGTCTCTTTAATGCTCCAATTATTAGTGCAAACTTTCCCCCAGTGACCATTGTGGAAGACCTCCACTCTGCCAGAGCACCTGTCGGTCCCATTGACCACTTTCAACGTCTCTGGAAAACCAACAGGTAAAAATGTCAACTTTAACTTTGCATGAACCTGCATAGTTCTGAGCCTCGAAAAGAGTTACAAGTCACTTACCTGAGCACAAAACGCCAGCATCTTCGTGGTGGTCACAGTCGTGTTCTCCAAAGCCTCGATGCGGACAGTCAGAAAGGGACTTCTCATGACCAATACACTCAACGTCATCCAACCAAACCTGATCGTGACCTCTTCCGTAGAAGGCCTTGTACTTTACAGCAAGAGCACTGCCGCAGTTCATCTCTCGGCACGTTACATCTGCTTCCTGAATGCCCCATTTATCATCACAAATGGTTCCCCACTGTCCTTCATGGTACACTTCCACTCGACCAGAACATCGATTAGTCCCATTTATCAGCCGTATTGGTTTATTGTCTGTTAAGTTGAAGGGAAAAATCGTTTTTTTAAATTTTATTATATCAGACACTATGAAAGAAAGTGATCACCTAATGATTTTAAAGTGACAACAAATGATTGATGACATTTTGTGGCATGACTTACTCATACAAGCAATGGTGGCATCAACACAGCTTTCCTTGAAGTCTTGGAGCTTGCACTCAGAGATGGAGGTCTCATTCCCAACACAGCTGGTTTTGAGGCCTGACAGGCTTCGGCCCTCTCCAAAGTACAGTGCTGCAGCTTGTACAACGGGAGAACCACAGCTCAACTCGTTGCACAGCACGTTCGCTGCTTCTTTGCCCCAGTCGCTGCTGCACACTCGCTTCCACTGGCCTTCGAAGAAGACTTCCACTCTGCCAGTGCACCGATGGCTTCCGTTGACAAGCCGTACATGCTCTAACGCACCACAAATAAAGAAAAAGTGAAGTGCAAAGCTGCCAACTTTAATTATTCAAGATAAGTATAGGTAAAAATGTGAGTGTACATTTAAAAATGCCTATAGCCTCTGTAAACCAGCCGTAGAATGATCAGAATCATAGTTTTAAACTGTGGTACAAGTACCACTGATGGTACTGTACTCATAATTCCTTTAGTGGTATTCAGAGAGAATTTTAGTATCAACTTTTACAAGTCATAATAATGAGATAATTAATTATATGAGTTGATTTGTGATCTTAAAGAAAAAGCTCAATAAAGATGATTTGTTCTAGCATATTATGTCTGTCTCCAAATCTCCAAATGAAGAAAAACTTGAAACAAAAGTGCAGTGAAGAATATTTTAGGAACCCCTGCGGAAACTGAATTGGACAATAGCACCAGTGAAGTCGTTACTGAACCTGTTGGTAACAAGAAATCCAATCCAAGTGCTCATTATTGTATCCAGAAGAAGAGCCAAGAGTGCAGCATGTGTGATGTTCTCAGAAATGAAGGCTTGAAACCATCACATTTTAAAACACGACCTTCAACCAGGATTAGGTGTGTTTTTTGTCATGATGGTTCCTCTTGAATCTGCCCAGTTATTAATGAAATAATCTACAGTAGGGAGTAATGCCAATCAAGATAGTTCTTTTTGTTTTGGACAGATTATTTTAATCATTAAGATTTTTTATTTATTTAGATTTCTTTTATTTATTAAGACGCTTTGAACACTAAATTTAGTGTTTAGTGTTGTTAAAATTTTGACACCTCAGGAATTTGGGGTGTTTCAGTGATTACCAAGAGCCACCCTAACTCTAAAACTCTAACACAAAAAGCCTAAATGGTTTGTTAAAAACACAATTGAGTTTTGGGTTAAAGTACCAGTAAGGTGTTGGAGTAAACTGGTTAGTTTGTTCTGTTAACAGTTTGAGAACCCCTCTCTTAAGAGAAGTGTCTGATTTGCTTAGGTTTAAAAAAGTTTATTCTTTGACCTTGACTAAAAACTATTATAAATATACATATAGTTGATGTGGAGGGAAAAGTTATTATTTAATCAAGGAATGTTGTGGATTGCCTCACAGCATAAAGGTTGCAGGTTCGACACCTCGTTGTGTCTTTTTGTGTAGTTTGTATGTTCTTCTGTGCATGTGCAGGTTTTCTCTGGTTGCTCGTGTTTCCTCTTACAGCATGTTAAGTCAACTGTCTACCTTAAACTGTGTGTAAACTTAATGACTGCTGGAGATGACTCCTCGTCACACTGGACAGGAACAGGCAGGTAAAGAAAATGAAACGACAAAGGGTGAGCCGATGGTTCAAACATACTGCTGTTGCTTTTGTTTATACTGCTTTAAAAAGGTAATTTATCCAGAGTTGCCAGATGGGAAATGACAAACTATTGTACTGTCGCTTTAAAATGTATTTTCTTTCACATTATCTATTGTATGTGCTGAATGTGGGTGCTCTTTTTTTGTTCTGGCTGACACATTGTCCAGTTTTAAAGACTTTCCTTTTCTTATGAATCCTATAATTAAGGTTGGATTGTCATGCTGTCTTAAGCTTAGACTACTAGACAAACTGACGTAATTTCCTTAAATGAATTGTTAAAATTGAAACGTTTTAATTTTATTTCTATCTCAACATGTGATTCTTGACCTGCCATTGTGTATCTGTTCCTACCAAATCCAGCCGGTTGAAGCAGATGGCCGGTTGTCCTGAGCCTGGTTCTGCTAAATGTTTCTTCCTCATGAGGGGTGTATAAGTTGGGGTGTTTGTGACTGGAGACAGGGGAGCAGCTGGGGGAATTTGCTCATGGACAACGCACGGTTCTGATGATATGTGGGTATCTACGCATTAAACAAGTTTTTTTGATTGGTGTACAGAAATGACCAAACCATCGTATATTTGAGCTTTTAGCAAACAAAGCTGTACTGTGTAGACTCTAAATAATTATTGTATATTTTGTAACACTGATTTATACAAACAAGGAAACGCCAAAAATTCTGAGCAAACTACCAAAGAGGGCAGTTGTCAGAAAACGCAGGTACAGAGTCTGATAGTACTTCTGTGCTTCTCTTGTCACATAGCAATATCTGTCACTATATCAAGAATGTTCAGTCAACACCAATAAATATGACATGATATCACTGCCTACTATTGAACTTACACATTGAAAGAAATCAACTTTTTGTAAAAACACAAAATAAACCTTATAATAATAATAATAATAAATTCAATTTATACCGCACTTTTCATTAATAAAAATCTCAAAGTGCTACAACAATAAAAACAAGTGATAAAATCAAATAAAATCAATAATGGTATTAACTAAGATTAAAAACAGAATTATGTGGAGGCAGAATAGGCCTGCTTAAAAAATAAATAAATAAATAAATAAATAAAACAAGTGATAAAATCAAGTAAAATCAATAATACTATCAACCAAGATCAAAGATAAAATCATGCGGGGGCAGAATAGGCTTGCTTAAAAAGAAAAGTCTTTAAACCGCTTTTAAAGTCAACCTTAAGGAAGAACTAGAAGACTTTTCCATTATTATGAACCAGATACCAACAAATGAGTAACAACTGAACCACAAAGTAGCCACTTGAACAACTGTCAGCATATTTTAGGGTAGTAACGTGTGCATTTTGATCATCTGTGTGCAGCATGGCAAACACGATGAGAGAAGTTGGGCTTACCAGAACAGACAACTCCGGCATCTTCACTGTGACCACAATTATGGACCCCCAGTCCTTTGTGTGAGCACTTAAGGATGGAAGTCTCGCTCCCGGTACACTGCACATCATCCAACCAGATCTGCTCCTTGCCCTCTCCAAAAAAGGCATTCTTTTTGGTCTCCAGAACCGTGCCACAGTTTAACTCTCGGCACAGCACGGCAGCATTACTGATGCTCCAGTGGTCATCGCACACTGTCCCCCAGCTGTCCTGATAGAAGACCTCCACTCTGCCGGAACAACGTGAAGGTCCAACCAGTCGGACTTTTTCACATCCTGGAAGCAAAACACGACAGTTCAGAAGGTGCAGCTCATCGAAGACAATACAAAAATATATATATTTTAATAAAGGGTAACTCTGCATGACTTCAGTTAACTGTAAATGGGATTTATGTACCTGCGAGCAGAAATAGACTCAGCAAACCTAAAGCACAGAAGAACCAAATATTGTAAATATTTGTAAAAACATATTAAAAGGCATCACATTAGAAATTCATTTCACATCAGAAAGTTAATAAGTTTCCTAAATCAATTTAATTGACAAAAAGGAGAGTGTGTATTATTTTCCTAACGAAAAATAAATTGATGTATTTATTATTACTTTGTGTGTGTGTGTGTGTTTGCCAAATTATTTTACTGTTTTATGTTTGTGAGCATAAAGCTCAGGAAAGTGTAAATTTGAAAAACACAACAAAAAAAACTATAATCTCACCTGTTATCAAAAGGAGTGCCAATTTTTCCACAAAAAGGGAGCTCATATTGTATCCTCCAATCAAGCCCGATTCTGTAAAATTAATGCAAAATAAATTAAACAATAATGTGATTATCTTACTCTAAAGTGTCTGTAGCTCATGGCATTTAGAAATTAAAACACTTTTTTTTAATCAACACTTTGAGCAGTTTTCTATCTTTTTTTCTAAAAGAATAAAATAAAACAATTCCCTCTTACCTTTTCCAATCTACCAAGTCGATCTTTATTGAGTTTTAAATGAAAATGTGATTATGTCCTAAATATCCAAAGGACAGAAGGCCCATGCATGGTCAGTAAATGATATGAATAAAAAGGACAGTCTGGACTGGACTGCAATGACACGTGTTGACTTTTTGATCAATCATTAAAGATGAAACACAAAAAGAGATTTCACCTTTTTTTACATATTAACTACATATCTATATAGATAGATAGATATATGGTAAAAGACAATAACATTTATATTAGTTAGTAAAATTGTATTATAAGATGAAACTGTGTTGGTTCATATCGATAAACGGACATGAGAAAAGATCAGCTAAGAACTTTAGATGAAAAGAAAGTTTGTTTGAAGAGCAAAGCTCACGTGAATTTGACCTTTGAGCCTCACAGCTTGAATCGTGCCAGTTCAGTCCAAACTGTTGCCATCTTTTGCAATGGTTTCTTTTTTTTTGTTTATAAAATGGTACCACAACCATCTAACTAGTTATAAGGTTCTGCAAAGCAAACCTGAAGGTGATTCTGCACCCTTTAAAAACCGATGTTCAAAATACCCATTTCTGTATCAAAGGGACTTTGACACCATTATTTGGTGTAACCATTCAAATGTTCCCATTTGCAAAATACTGTAGTGTTGTATATTTAGGTTCATTGTAAATATAAAGTGTCATATTTTTGGTTCTATATGAAAGACCGATAACAGTAAAGACCATTATTGTCTCTCATGGCCCACTAGGCAGATTTTAATGAAACCCTCAGAAAGTATTAGATTTACATCCATAACTGATCAAGACTTGGAGTCGACCCAATACAAGATGGCCACCACCAACAATCAGCTTAAACTTAGTACATATACAGGTGGTCCTCGGGTTACGACGGTCTCGAGTTACTACGTTTCGTGGTTACAACGCATCTCCCATTTACTATGAAAAGCCTTATTTTGAGTTACGCAGTTTTGCGTCATAAATGTTGTGACGCAGCGGCGCAGCGGTGGAAGAATACTGCACTGTACTGTGAACGTGGTTTTGCGTCGTAAAGCAGCAGCAGAAAATATTGTACTGTACACGATGCAGCGGCGGAAAATATTGTACTGTACGCGATGCAGCGGCAGAAAATATTGTACTGTACGCGATGCAGCGGCGGAAAATATTGTACTGTACGCGATGCAGCGGCGGAAAATATTGTACTGTACGCGATGCAGCGGCAGAAAATATTGTACTGTACGCGATGCAGCGGCAGAAAATATTGTACTGTACGCGATGCAGCGGCAGAAAATATTGTACTGTACGCGATGCAGCGGCAGAAAATATTGTACTGTACGCGATGCAGCGGCAGAAAATATTGTACTGTACGCGATGCAGCGGCAGAAAATATTGTACTGTACGCGATGCAGCGGCAGAAAATATTGTACTGTACGCGATGCAGCGGCAGAAAATATTGTACTGTACGCGATGCAGCGGCGGAAAATATTGTACTGTACGCGATGCAGCGGCAGAAAATATTGTACTGTACGCGATGCAGCGGCAGAAAATATTGTACTGTACGCGATGCAGCGGCAGAAAATATTGTACTGTACGCGATGCAGCGGCAGAAAATATTGTACTGTACGCGATGCAGCGGCAGAAAATATTGTACTGTACGCGATGCAGCGGCGGAAAATATTGTACTGTACGCGATGCAGCGGCAGAAAATATTGTACTGTAAATCAAGACTGCTCATTGTGTAAATTAATTAAAAAGATAAATAAAATAACGTTTAACATTTAATTTTCAAACCATGTCCCTGTAAAAAGTGACCAAAATTCATTTTGAAATGTCAATTTTGAAAATTAAAATGAAATAGCAGAAATGCTTTTTCATTTCAAAGTCAAGCTGCCTTTTTTGTCTCATAAATAAAATGAAAAATAAATCATTTTAATTTTCTTCTTCAAGACTGCTCATTTTGTAGCAGAGCTCCAGAGGAAACTAAGAACAATTTGCATTTTCATTTTCACTCTCAACCTGCTCAAAGTCTAACATTAATCAATCTCAATTGACAATTCCAAGTGGCTGCTTCACAACGCCCACTGAATCACTGATTGGCTGTTTTAGCAGCAGGCAGAGTTTTAGACAGGAAAGTGTCCTGCTGCCGCTGGTTGGTTAAACAGATTATTTACACAGGGACCCTGTGTAAATAATCTCGTTTCATCACATGTACCACATGTGGTGCGAATGACAATACAGGTAGTCCCCGACTTACGAGCGCTCTAACTTACGAGGATCCAGACTTACGAGCTGGCAAATTTTTGGAAAAAACGCAAAAAATACTGAGTTTTTCTGTGTTTTTTCACCACAGTTCGTTAGCTAAACATGTGGACACACGTTTCCGATCATTTTTATGCACTCATAAGCAGTTTTTCGATGAAAAACGAGTGTTTGTAGTCGCGCTAGCAAAACCGTTCCAACTTACGAGCGAAATTCCGGACTTACGAGACACGTGGCGGCCGTTCCAAATTACGAGATTTCCGTGTTACGAGCGCCTCGTTGTAACGGAACTCGCTCGTAAGTCGGGGACTACCTGTACAGATTATCTGACTCTGCTCAACTGTTAGTGTTACTGAGTTTAATTTCTGTTAATAACTGATTACAAATCAGCGTATTTTACATGGGCGTAGCCAGGATTTTCTAAGGGGCGATTAGTTAAATGCAAAACTGGAACTGCAAAAATGCAACATACCTGGTGGTCCAGTGGTTAGAGTGTTGGCTTTGCGTTCCAAGTCTTTTCTTGACGCAGGTTTTGATTTGATTTGATGTTTCATACAAATTGATACAAATACAAATTGATGTCTCATACAAACTCATGTTCATGCTGCTGTTTATTTCCACTATAGGCTTAGTGTATTACTAGTTGATGTTTTTCTTAGTTAATTCTAGATGTTTTTCTTAGTTAATTCTAGATGTTATTACTGTTTTTCTCTTGCATTTGTTGTTGGATGTAACTGGGACCCCGTGTACATAATCTCGTTTTCATCACATGTACCACATGCGGTGCAAATGACAATAAAGACTCTCTGACTGACTCTCTCTCCCTCTGATGTTTATTCATTCATTTTAAAAGAACAATACAAGACAGTTTCATCAGATACAAGAATACAAGTAGGATAAAATGAAGGGAGCAGAAAGAAGATGAAATCTTATTATATCTGCCCCTTATTTCACAGTTTGTTCAACCAATGATAACCTTCAAACTACATCACAAAATGAATAATTCTACTTAATTTTTCTAACTGTAATATACAAACTACATCACAAAATGAATAGTTCTACTTAATTTTACTAACTGTAATACACAAACTACATCACAAAATGAATAATTCTACTTAATTTATCTAACTGTAATACACAAACTACATCACAAAATGAATAATTCTACTTAATTTTTCTAACTGTAATACACAAACTACATCATTCTAACTGTAATACACAAACTACATCAGAAAATGAATAGTTCTACTTAATTTTTCTAACTGTAATACACAAACTACATCACAAAATGAATAATTCTATTTACACAAACACACTAAGTTACATCATATATAGTTTTTGAGCAAGTCCTTTTTGACCTTTTTCTTAAATGTATACATTGATTTTGCATTTTTAACATCACTCTCCAGAGCATTCCACAATCGAACTCCCTGAATTGAGGTAGACCGTCCCTTTAAGCTGGTTCTGAATTGTGGTTTGATGAATATCTCTGTCCCTTTGAGATTGTAATAACTTTGTCTTTTTATAAAATGTCTTTGGATATTTAAAGGTAATGTGTTATTATGAGCCCTATACATAACTGATAAAATACTATATTCTACCAATTCACTCGGGACAACTTATTTTACGTTGGTCTTTTATTGGAGAAAAAAAAAGAAGAAGTTTGTGTTATGCCTGTGGTTAACACAAACTTCTTCTTTTTCGAGTGAGATTCGAACCAGAGCAGTCTTGATTTAGAAAATGAAAATGATTTAATTAAAATTTTATTTAAGAGACAAAAAAGGCAGCTTGACTTTGAAATGAAAAAGCATTTCTGCTATTTCATTTTAATTTTCAAAATTGACATTTCAAAATGAATGTTGGTCCCTTTTTACTAGGAAATATTTTGAAAATTAAATGTTAAACGTTATTTTATTTATCATTTTAATTAATTTACAAATTGAGCAGTCTCGAAGAAGAAAATGAAAATGCAGTTTGGATTATTCATTTTAAATTTTATTTATGAGTCAAAATGTGCTGCTTTATTTGGAAACTAAAAAGCGTTTCTATTCGTCCATTTTAATTTGAAATATGAGACACAATGGCTTCCATAAAAATGATGCAAAAAAACTGGTTCATGCATTTGTCACGTCTAGACTGGACTATTGCAATGGTTTGTTATCTGGATTTCCAAATACCTTTTTTAAAAACGTCTTCAGTTGATCCAAAGTGCTGCTGCCAGAGACTTAACTGGAGTTAGTAGGAGAGATCATATCTCTCCAGTTTTAGCTTCTCTCCACTGGTAATCCAGAATTGAATTCAGAATCTTACTTCTAACCTACAAAGCTCTCATCAACCTAGCTCCATCTTATATTACAGATCTTATTGTTCCATATTTTCCTAACAGAGCACTTCACTCTCAGACTGCAGGTTTACTTGTGGTTCCTAGAGTTTCCAGAAGCAGAATGGGAGGAATATCTTTCAGTTATCAGGCTCCTCTCTTGTGGAACCAACTTCCAGTTTCTGTCCGTGAGGCTGACACACTGTCCAGTTTTAAGACTGGGATTAAGACTTTCCTTTTTGATAAATCCTATAGTTAAGGTTGGCTTGTTATGCTGCTACAGTACTGTATAGACTTAGACTACTAGAGGACAAATTGACTTCATTTCTTAAAATGAATTGTTAAAGTTGAATAGTTTTCATTTGATACTATTTCTATGTTAACATGTGATTCTTAACCTGCCATTGTGTATCTGTTTCTACCAAACTGAAGCAGATGGTCACTTGTCCTGAACCTGGTTCTGCTAAAGGTTTCTTCCTCACGAGGGAGTTTTTCCTTTCCACTGTCACCTTCATGCTTGCTCAAGCTGAGAGTTCTGTGATGAAGTTAAACTCAAAGCAGTCTGCTCCTCAGATAGTGTTAAATTATTATTTATATGAATGTTTCTGTTCAGTGTCCTGAGATGACTTCTGTTGTGACTTGGTGCTATTATGCTATATAAATAAACCGAATTGAATTGAACTCTTACATCAAGTACAAATGGATCCTACAATGCTGCAGCTGAGCTTACGGTAGTTATTTTCAAGATTTGACCAAAACATCTATAAATCAATCATTTTTCAAGATAATATGATCATAGTTCCAAACTCTGATATGAAAAACTATGGGTGATATGCATTCTTCTAAAGAATGTCAGACCTTTGAAGTTTACGATTACATTTTTAAACATACAGTATGGCATTTGATCATATAAATATTCCATACTGTCAACTTGATCATATAAACGTCTATTAAAGATAAAAAGCTCTTGAACTATATCAAAATATAAATTTACAATGTTTGATGTGCAAAGATGTTTTCATTGATCTTGTTTAAGAAAAAAAAAAAAAAAAGAAGCCTACCATGAAGAAAGGCTCGGTGCAGTCTTCGTTTTACAGCAGCTCTCTTTCACAAACGCTTCTCAAAAACGTCTTGTCATATCTCTGAGACTCAGGATGCAAAATGGTTCCTATTGTGCAACTTTTCTTATCCATCATCAGCATATTTAATCAGTTCCTTTTATGAAGCCCTCGCTTCCTCTTTAAAATAGCAATGAATAAAAAAGAAGTTACTCAGTATGTTACTGAAACATCTTTGGAAATGCACTGCATCCAAAAAGGCACTATTTTT
>JBBPBX010060771.1:0-15091 GCA_038048925.1 Garcialebias charrua
ATACATAAATCATTTGAAATATATTACAGGAAATTATACAGTCAACCTAAATTAACTGATCTTTCCTCAGTAAAGCAGTTTCTAGATTGTTTGGACTTACCATCAATTGGAACAGAGCAAAATAAATGGATTTCAGCAGATATAACTCAGGCAGAGGTTGATAAAGCCATCTCAAAATTGAAAACAGGCAAGTCACCAGGCGGTGACGGTTTACCAGCTGAATGGTATAAAAGGTTCAGGAGAACTATAATGCCTTTGTTGTTAAAATGTTTTAATTATGTGCTTAAAGGAGGTGAAATCCCTCCATCATGGAAACAAGCGATAATATCCGTTATACCAAAACCAGGAAAGGATAAAAGTGAGTGCAGCTCATATCGGCCCATTTCGGTTTTGAACATAGACTATAAAATATTCACCTCTATAATTGTCACTAGACTAGAAAATATTATTCCCGAACTGATTGATACAGATCAGACAGGATTTATTAAAAATAGACGCACACAGGATAATGTGAGGAGAACGTTATATTTATGCGATATAATGAAAAGAAATAAATTGAAATCTTTAGCAATCAGTTTTGATGCTGAAAAAGCTTTTGACTCTGTTAGATGGGAATATTTATATCTGGTCCTACAGCGGTTCGGCTTTAATAATACAATTATAAGTTGTTTAAAATCAATATATAGTTCACCAGAAGCCCGGATCAAAATCAATGGTGGCCTTTCAGACACATTCCCTCTGGAACGAGGATGCAGGCAAGGATGTCCTCTGAGTCCAATTCTTTTTGCACTTTTTATAGAACCACTTGCTCAAAAAATTAGGGAGGATTCAGAAATTAAGGGAATTATGTTTAAGGGAAAAGAATACAAAATATGTTTATACGTTGATGATGTTCTGGTGACACTGGACCCAGATGTCAGTCTTCCGAACCTCATGTCTTGTCTCCATCAATTTGGACTTTATTCAGGTTATAAATTAAATATTGGGAAAACTCAGACATTATGCTTCCACTACTCACCCAGTGAGGATATTAGTAATTTGTTCAAATTTAACTGGAAAACAAAAACCTTGAAATATTTAGGTATCAACATTACCAGAAACTTAAATAAAATATACAAAGCTAACTATGGTACAATGACTAATAAAATAAAAAGCAACCTGGACAGATGGGCTCCCATGATGCTCAATTTGTATAAACAAATAGAAATTATAAAAATGATTATTTAACCTCAACTGTTGTTCCTGTTTCAATCTCTATCAATAGAAATTCCTACGAAGCAGTTTAACGAATGGAACCGCATGATTTCCAGATTTATATGGCAGAATAAGAGACCAAGGGTACATTGTAAAACGTTACAACTACCTAGAGATAAAGGAGGGATGTCACTCCCATGCCTGGAAAACTATTACAGAGCAGCACAACTGCAATGTATGGTTCACTGGTGTGAAGAGGGGTATGAATCAAAATGGAAAGAACTAGAGTTAAGTCAAATAGACATCCCCCTGTAGGCTCTGCTGGGGATAAACACCTTAAAACCATATATTCAGAAGAGTTGAGCATCTTTACAGAAGTCCCCCTCAATATTTGGTTAAGAGTTCCGCAATCCACTTTTAGAGAGGAAAATTAGGTTATTAAGATGGATAGAGCATGATAGGGGCTTCGTACCAGCACAACTTGATTCAAAATTCAAACAATTAACCAGAAAAGGGATTACATCATATTGCATGATTTCTTCTGGAACTGCTCTGGATAGTTTTCAACAATTGCAAGAAAATTTTGACCTTGACAAACAAGATTTTTTTTAGATACTTGCAACTTAGGTATCACTTTGAAAAGAATATTAAAATACCGAAGAATTCTGATATTGATTTTATTAACATTTTCATTGATGCATACAAAGGTAAATCTCATAAGAAGAGGTTGTCAAGACTATATGTGTGCCTAGAAGCCAATAAAAAATCATCAACAATATACATTAAAAAATTATGGGAAAATGAGGCAAAATATTATTGACAGACGACGAGTGGCTAAACATATGCCAGATTAATGCCTCCACCACTACAGGTAGTCCCCGACTTACGAGCGCTCTTACTTACGAGGTCCCGGACTTACGAGCATGCATCTCATTAAAAAAAAAAATTTTTTTTTTTATTTTTTTTTTTTATAAATGAATACATGTACAGTACTGGACAGTCACCAAGCACTTAGCCTATCCTAACACAGTTTTTAAAGATGAAGGAATAAGTTGAATTGTCTCCCTTTCACATAAAGGGAGCAAGCTCCCTATGGAGCCTGCAGGGAGGAGGGAGACAATTCAACTGACTCCTTCATCTTTAAAAACTGTGTTAGGATAGGCTAAGTGCTTGGTGACTGTACAGTACTGTACATTTATCTATTTATAAATAAAAAACAATAAAAAATAAAAATACTGTATATACTGTATATTTTTAATAAATAGATAAATGTACAGTACTGTACAGTCACCAAGCACTTAGCCTATCCTAACACAGTTTTTAAAGATGAAGGAGTCAGTTGAATTGTCTCCCTCCTCCCTGCAGGCTCCATAGGGAGCTTGCTCCCTTTATGTGAAAGGGAGACAATTCAACTTATTCCTTCATCTTTAAAAACTGTGTTAGGATAGGCTAAGTGCTTGGTGACTGTCCAGTACTGTACATGTATTCATTTATTAAAAAAAAAAAAGTAAAAAAAAAAAAAATATATATATATATATATTATATATATTTTTTTTTACTATGTGATCCTACTTACGAATTTTTGACATACGAGCGCCCCCTAGGGACGGAACTCGCTCGTAAGTCGGGAACTACCTGTAATTCAGGATTTTGGAGGGAATTTTCTTGGAAAAATATTGTTAGGTTTTTTATAACCCCCAAAAGAACATTCTCTCAGACGGGCAATCCGGAATCAGGTTCCTGTTGGAGGCGATGTAATAATGTGATGGCTGACCACTTTCATATTTTCTGGGACTGTCCACTGATTTGTTCTTACTGGTCATTGGTCATTAAAGAGATAAAAGTAATCCTTGGTTTTGAGATTGAACACAATTTCAAAACCATATATTTAAGTAACTTACCAACTGAACTCAACACCGGGGATAAGTACCTGTTGAAAATATTACTGATAGCAGGTAGGGATTGAACGAGTACATAATTTTTTAACTCGACATTAACATAAAAAAGCTTGATTAGTGCTCAAGTAGTCAATGATGTCAGAGGCAAAATAAATAAATATATAAAAATGCATAAAAACTTCATTATTTACCACAAAAAAAAGACCAACAAAACATTGGGAGCATTTATTATGCTCCTATCATTTATCATACTGCAGATAAGTCACAGGAAAAACAAAACTATTAGTTTAATTATAATTATTAACTATTAATATTAAAAGTGAAAGTACCGTGCGGCGCTGAAACCGAAACTTAAAAAACAAATGGGGCCACGCCACAGCCACACCGCACCACCGCCTGCAGTGCTGTGCAATTTAGGTTTACTTTTAGAGATTAATGTGTTTATAGGTTTTTAATAGAGAGATGAATATTTGTTGCGTTTTGTTTGTGAAACGAGAGAGGAAGCCGTTTCGGCCGTGTTGTATGTGACCTGCAATCCAACACCGCCCCCTCCTGTCACAATCTACGGTGGTGACAGAAGTTAATTCAATGAGCAGCAAAGCATTCTATAAAATTATAAACTGTTTCATAATAATAAAACACGACGCATTTTTACCTTTTTGACAAGACTGGACCAGCTCCATACATCCGTGCGCACAAAGGAATCCATTTTGAAGCGTCTACTAAAAGCTAAAAGCTACCCAGCGCTCGGTTTTTATCACGTGATGTGACGTACTGACGTTACCGCAACGTGATGACGTCACTACGGGTACTCGAGGTGGACAAAAAAGCCTCGATAGAAGTCAAAGCACTCGATCTGTCGATAACTTGGTTAATCTGTTAAAGCACTAATAACAGGAAAGAAAACAATAACAAGAAAGTGGCTTAATGAAAGCCCACCGACAATGAGAGAGTGGTCAGCCACAGTAGACGAAATATGTGAAATGGAAATGCTTACTTTCTATATAAGACTCCAGGAAAACAAATTCAAAAAAATATGGTTGAAATGGTTAACATACAAACATGAACTCAAGTTCAAGTTGAGTACCACCACTTAATCACTAGATGTAGTGGTAGGTCTTGTGTAAGGCTCTGCAGGACTTGACAGACATGAAATGATACTCCCACCTGCTGGACTATGACTCTTCATGGTACCTTAAATAATCTGTGACCTGTTAAATAATTATGTGACCTGTTTTGACAGTCAGCTGTCAATACTATATTTATTTTATTTTCTTAAGCGGCAATGATATTTCCCTCCCTTGGTGACCTTTTATTTTCTTTTATTTTCTCTTTTTGTTGTTGTTGTTGTTGTTGTTGTTGTCGTCGTCGTCGTCGTCGTCGTTGTTGTTGTTATGTTTAACTTTGTACAAAAACTATAAAAAGAAAGTATTAAAAAAAAGAAAAAAGAAAGAAAGAAAAAACCCGATTATTCCAACCCGTTTATGACATTGGGTATGTCTTCTGAGAGTGCAACGTGTCTAAAAGCTGCCAAAGATGTGAAATGTGAACATTACAACCCTTTTCTGTGTGATGAACGCTGTTTTAGCTCGTACGCTAAAGGAGGGGACATGTTTGCACCGTGCCAAGGCCCCGCTCAGCCACAGTTTAGCCCTACGAATCCATTCATTGATGCCAAATGTCAAGGTTATAACGTCCATGGAGGGGCTGCAGACGACTGAATGCATTTCTACCCAACCCCCACGTTTCAAATAAAAGATAATTATACGGACTCCAACCCATTTACTTCTGCTCATATGCAAAGTTTTGTGCACAGCACGCCGGCCCCCATCAACCCAGTGACATTTCCAACCGTGCATTGTACCCCTTCTCATAACCTGGATGGAACGATAAGCTACAAGCAAACCAATGAATGGCCCCAGCCCCGATTAAAACCAAATAAAACTCGTTTCATGGTGCAGCAGCCTTTATCCGACAGTGAGGAGGATGGAGATCCTAGAGAGAGGGTCCCCACCTTACGTCCGGGCCAATACGACGGTACCACACCATGGAAAGAATTTCTGCACAGGTTTGAGAGCTGCGCCGAAGCGAACTATTGGTCTGAAAAGACGATGACAGTGTAGCGTCCGCGGGAACTCAATAACCACACCATATCGCTTTGTTGCACCAAACTTTACTGAGCTCAAACCCCCCCACACACACACACATTTACCCCATGCCGTAAAGCATCTCTTAAAGGCACAGTAACATGTCGTAACAAACAGAGCATACCATTACAGACCCAACAAACGCACTGAACACGATGACTGAGAATCTTCACCAGCATACTGAACACTGTGGTTTCTGAACACAACATTTTCCCCCTTCACCCCCTTGAAAACATAATACTTTGCAAAGAATAACAGATTAAACTGGACTCAATAAAACGCAGATTAATAGATGTTTAGTAACACCATCACCCTGTCACATAGTCCCCAAGCCAGACAGGCGGGACCCTCTGTCTCTGGGGCCGTGCTGGCTGCTGAGTGGAGTTGGGCAAAGCTGGTGGAGTATCCCCCACCCAAATAGTCATTGGCCTAGGCTGCCAACCCGGTGCCGTTGCCGAGGCCAACGGTGAAGCAGCTGCTGGTGGAGCAGATGCTGGTGGGGCAGGTGCTGGTGGGGCGATGACCCTGTGCAGACGGTTTGCGTGCCAACGACTCCCATTGTCCAGTCTGTATGTGGCCGGCCCCAATTGCTTAATCACCCGCAGTGGCTCTGACCAGAATGATTTCAGTTTATTTCTCCGATGAAGCCGTTTGATCCTGACCCAATCCCCTGCAGCCAGTGAGGGGGTCTGCACTCGGTGCGTGGCATCAAACCAATCCCCTGCAGCCAGTGAGGGGGTCTGCACTCGGTGCGTGGCATCAAACCTCTCTTTCATCCGGGCCTGCGAACCCTTCACCTGAGCTCTGGCTTTCTGGAGCTCTGGGCTCCCACGTGCAGGAGCTGGCTCAGCTCTCAGACAGTCCAGGGGTTGCTTCAGTTCGCGCCCGATCATCAGCATCGCCGGTGAAACTCCTGTAGTGGGATGCTTGGATGCCCGGATGGTCAAGAGGGTTTGGTTGAGAGCGTCGCTGAAGGTTCTCCCCTCCTCCAGACAGGCTCTGAGTCCATTTTTGAGAGTTTCATTGAGTCGTTCCACACCACCATTGCACTCTGGGTGATAAACTGCTGTCCTGATGTGCCTGATGGAGCATAGTGTGAGGAACTCAGTGAACTCTGCCAAAGTGAACTGGGCCCCATTATCCATCGTAACAACACTGGGAAGGCCCCAGCGTCCAAACAGGTTGTCCAGGCAGTCTATGATGGTGTGTGCAGGGATGGAGCTCAGTTGACAAACCTCAGGCCACTTCGAGTGAAGATCATGAACAACCAGCAGGTAGCGAGCGTGAGCAGGTGCCCCCTGAAGTTCCCCACAGATGCCGACCTGAATATGTTCCCAAGGTGAAAGTGGCCAAGGGGTCGGGGTGAGAGGGGCTGTGGCAGGCTCACTCACAGCAAAGCCCAGGGCGAGGAACAAGTCTAGGCCCATAATGTTAGCTCCCTTCCGGGTGATGCAGAACTTGGCGTCAGGCGTAAATTGCTGATCATACTGGACAGGGAGGCGGACCACGCCCAGAGTGTCGATGGGAGAGTGACCGTAGCCCAACAGGGTTGTAGTGGCTGCTTCCAGGGGTGTACGGCTGAAGAAACGATCATACGTGCTTTTATTCAAAATTGACACTTTGGCCCCTGTGTCCACAAGGAGCGGGACGTGAGCTGCACCCACGCGACATGTGCAGAGCTTGAACGATGGCTGCAGAGTCTGTACAGTGTTAATGGGAACCACAGTAGTATCCTGGCGAGCAGAAGAGGAGCGGCAGCAGCGTGCAAAATGATTCAGTTTATCGCATTTATGACAAAGTTTTCCATGTGCAGGACATGACTGGTCTCTAGTTGCATGGTTAGTGGAGCCACAGTTACCACAGCTCCTGGCCCCACTCCTACTGGGCCCCCTGTCCACTCTCTGCACATCCAAGCTGCCACTCGGCCAGTCAGCCCCCTCCACAGCCTCTGTGTGATGAACGGCCGATGTTGATGACGTCACTGGTTCGTGCGCCGCGCGGCAAAATTTTCGCGCCTCTGTTAGTGCTGTTTCAAGCTGCTTTCCAATAACCAGAGCGCCCGCCAGCGTCATGGAGTCTGGTTCTAATAACAGTCTCTCCCTCAGTTGGTTACACAACGTTTTTTCAATCAGCTGATCGACTAGAAGTCCATCTTCCAGCGCCCCAAAGTCACAGAGTCTAGCCAGCTCTCGTAGTGCTGAGACGTAGTTGGCTACAGACTCACCCGGTCGCTGCGTCCTCTGACGAAACTCGAAGCGGTTCATCCGCCGGCTCCGCCCGGAGCTGAAATGAGTCCTCAGTGCAGCTGTGGCCGTGGCGTATTTATTGTCCGCTAACGTGAGCGTGGCGAGGATTCTCTGACCCTCCTGGCCCAGACAATGGCGGAGGAGCGCGCACTTCCTCGCTTCCGCCAGGTCAGTGAGTCCCAAAGCCAGCAAGTAGTCCTCGAACGCCGTCAGCCATCTGTCCCACGGGACAGCTGGGTCGCCGGGGACAGGCAGGAATGGTGGCGGTGGTGGTAAGGCGAGTTCGGACATCCTCGTCTGCCAAAATGTATCGTCCGTGGAAACTCAATAACCACACTGTGTCGCTTCGTTGCACCAAACTTTTTTACTGAACTCAAAACCCCCCAACCACACACATTTACCCCATGCCATAAAGCATCTCTTAAAGGCACAGTAACATGTCGTAACAAACAGTGCACACCATTACAGACCCAACAAAAGCACTGAACACTGTGGTTTCTGAACACAACAGCTTCCTGGCATCAGGTGAGGCGCACGTGCTGAGCGCGCTCTGTGTTACATGTAGCGAGCTGCTGTCCAGTGAAGTCCTGAAACCTTCAAAACTGCTTCAGCACATGGAGACTGAGCCCCTTCATTCTAACACAAACCTTTGGAGTTTTTAGAGAGAAACAACATGTGAACATGAAGGTCAGAGACAATTCTTGAAGGTCACCACTTCATTCAATGTGTCTGCGCTGAGAGCAGCGTATTTAGAGGCTAACTGCATCGAGAACTTCTTGGATTATATTAAAGAACAGATCAGATTAAATCACAACATGATAATACAAATGAAGGGTCGCTCCAGTTGGCCACGCCTCTACATGTGACCACATTTCAGACGCTCTGATTGGCTCCAGCTACTTCCTGTTGTCCAGACTGATAATAGATCCAGAACCTTACAGGCCATTTGGAGCAAAGACTAGTGATAGTCAGATGGAGCTTTTGTTTGTTTGTTTGTTTATTCATTCATTTCAAATTTAAAAAATACAAAAGAACAAAAGAAAATTACAAAAGTCTCAGAAAAATAAAGAACAAATTTAAAATGAAAGGAAGCAGAAGAAGAAAATAATCTTATAATATCTGCCCCTTTTTGTAAAAACAAAATTCCATTCAAACAATTATTTCAAGCAAAATTTATCCATAAATCATATTTGTAATTCATAAATTATATAACCAATTTTGAGAGAATTTAAGTATATAACATTTACACATAGTTTTTCAACAATGTATTCTTGATTATTTTTTAAATACAGACATTGACTGTGCAACCTTTACATCATAGTCCAATCTATTCCAAATACCAATTCCATATATTAAAGTAAATCGACACTTTAAAGACCGTGTAAAGTGAATTTCAATATTTTCTTAAATAAACATTATAAATGTCATAATTGTAATGTTGTAAATGAGTAAAAAGTCTCAAAATTGTAGCTCAATTAATTTTGGAGTTATAGATGAAACTGTGTATAAAGATATGTCTTTTTCAGGATTTTTTAGGCGTGGTTTAAACGGGACCGCGTTTCGTCACGCGGTCCTCATTAGTATAGCCCCACCCCCTGCAGCTCCAGCCGTATAAATTCGCCTCGGTGGAGCCGTTCACTCGCGAATCGCAGATAGCATCAGATAGCAATAGCATAGATATTTTGTTCATTGTTAGCTAGCTAATCAATTATGCCTCGTTCGTGCATCTTCCCTGGATGTCGCAATGGTCAGGGCACCCGTACAAATCATAACATGTTTTTATATCACGTGGTTTTATACCAAGTATCTGTAGTGCCTGGATAGGTCAATGGATAAAGCGCTTGCCTTCTGTCCCAAACTCCACGGGTTCAATTCCCGCATGGTACAACTCTTTTTTTTTTTTTTTATTCATTCCAGATTAAAAACACACAAGAAAACTATTTACAAAAACAGCGTAACTCTTGGAAAAAGTAACTGCTGTTACAGAATTCAGATAAAAACAGAGCAGGTTTACTGGCTCTGCTGTCTGCCTCTCCACTGTGGGAGCAGGACAGCGCAGCTGCGCTGAAACCACGCCCACGCACTGACACGCCCCCAGCGTTCCAGGGCAAGGCAAAATCATGTTTTTTCATGATTTTTGAGACTTAATTTTATAAGGTAAACAATGTTTTTAATCAGTCAGATTTATATGGGTGATTAATAACACATTTATGCCATGTGACAAACTAAAAACACACATTTAATTTCACTTTACACGGCCTTTAAACTTGTTCTGTATTGTGTATAACAAAAATATCTTTACCCTTTTAATTATAACTACTTATCCTTTTTACAAAAAGCTTTTGAATATTTGAAGGTAGATTGTTATTTTGTGCTTTATATAATAGTAAAAAAATATTATATTCCACCAAATCATAAAATCCCAGTAACTTCAATTTATAAAACAGCACACCAGATGGATGATGATAATGCGTTCTAGTAATTATCCTTAAAGCTCTTTTCTGTAAAATAAAAATAGGTTTCGTTGTAGTTTTGCATGCTGTACCCCAAATTTCAACACAATAAGTCAAATGTGGTAGTATGAATGTACTATACAGCAAAAACAAAGATTTATCATCAAGTAAGTCCTTTACCTTATATAGTACTCCAATGGATTTGGATAATTTAATTTTAACATAATTTATGTGTTGCTTCCATGACAATCTCTCATCAATAATCACACCCAAGAACTTAACCTCATTTACTCTACATATTTCAACTCCGTTGATACTGAAAGGAACTTCAGTTGTTACCTTTTTATTACCGAAAATCATATAATTTGTTTTTTGAATGTTTAGAGATAACTTATTTAAATTAAACCAGTTTTGTATGTTAATAAATTCCTTCTTCATCAATTCCAACATTTGCTCCAGGTTATTACCAGAATAAAAGAATGTAGTGTCATCGGCAAAAAGAACACATTGAAGAACACACGAAACATCCATTAAATCATTAATATACAATATAAACAACTTAGGACCAAGTACGGATCCCTGCGGTACACCACATGATATTTCACAAAGGTTAGATCTTGTTTCATCTATCTGTACAAATTGTTTTCTATTCTCTAAATAACTATGTAACCACTGCAGAGCCGGTCCTCTAACGCCATATTTATTCAATTTTTCCAGTAGTATTGTGTGATCAATCGTGTCAAATGCCTTTTTAAGATCAACAAACACACTGACGCAGTATTGCTTTTGATCTACTGCCGTGGTAATGTGTTCCATTAACTCCATTAAAGCCAACGAAGTTGAATTTTTTTATCTAAACCCGTATTGACTATTACTTAGTATATTATGTTTTTCAAGAAAGAGATCAAATCTGGATGCAAACAGTTTTTCCAAGATTTTAGAGAACTGTGGCAACAGAGATATTGGTCTGTAGTTGTTGTATTGACATTTGTCGCCATTCTTATAAAGTGGAACCACTTTAGCTATCTTCATTCTGTTTGGAAAAATACCCGTTGAGAACGACAAATTACAAATATATGTAAATGGTTCTATAACATGGCCTATTATTTCTTTTATGACCATCATGTCCATATCTTCACTGTCTTTAGATCTTTTGTTAGTAAATGTTTTAACCATCATCATTATTTCTTCATTGTCCGTTTCTCTCAGAAACATACTATTTACAGGACTATTTATTAAGTGACTCACATTTCTATCTACTTTTGGTATTTTTTCTGCAAGGTTTGATCCTACATTAACAAAATAATTATTAAATCCATTGGCAATTTCATTTTCATCGTGGATTTCTTGGTTATTCTCAATGAAATATTTAGAAATACCACAACCAACCTTATTTTTATTCAAAACACCATTCAATACTTGCCATGTTGCCCTCATATCACCTCTTTTTTCATGTAATAATTTACTGTAATATTCCCTCTTTTGTTTCCTAATAATTGTCACTAATTTGTTTTTATACTTTTTATATTTGCATTCTGAATCACTTGTTCTAGATTTCAGGAAAAATGAATACAGATTATTCATTTTCTTGCATGCGTTTCTCAATCCATTAGTCATCCATGGTGGATCTACTTTTTTCTTTGTTTGTTTATTCTTTGTTAGCACACAATTCTTATTGTATAAAACTTCCAGTATGTTGTAAAGCCTCTGAAGAGCTGAAATTTGTTTCCAACAAAGTGAATGACTGGAAATTTGTAGTTTATTCTTTAGTGTCCAAAAGGCTAAAGAGCAGCTAAAATGTAGCAGCTGAAATGAGCTGCTTCATGGTGGCTGCTCATTTGATGGAGCTGCAGCTGTTGTTTAATAACATGTGAGCTTTCTGTGTGAAATCATCTTCTCATTGTGCTCCTTTCAACATGTTTTTATTTGTGTGGCTCAAACAATTGATGCTTCTCTATTGAAGAAGTCATTTGATGAATGGACTTGTTGAAACGTGGCTTATTGCATCATGTCCATTTTCTTCTGACTTCTTGAAATGTGTCAGTGTCAAAAGTTTGGATCAGGTTGTTCATCTCTGTTCCCTGATTGCATCACCTGTTGATCCATCTTCCTGGTCCTGTTGATCTGTCTCATCAGTTCCTGGCGTGTTCCTGTCCTCTGAGGCTACATTTTCATCTTTTCCTCATCTCACTCACCTCATTTCTGTTTCTCCTCCATCTCTGAAATTACAATGGCACTGTTAGCAGGAAGATTATTGTTCAATAAAAATATGACATGTATTATTTAACACAGTTCGTACTAAAGTTTACTTCATTCATTCAACCTGTATTTAGACAGGTTAATCCCATTGAGCCTCGAGGACTCATTTACAAGAGAGAGCTGATTTTAACAAAGAATGATGACAACAGTGACAACAATAGACAGTTATAAAAGAGGCATACAGATTTATTTTTAATTTTTATCAAATTAAAATAAGATGGCAAAAACAGCTAGATTATAAGGTGAATGTAGAAAACTAAAAACAGGAACTTTAGAACAATATGTGTGATCACTGGTCAGTGGAAGTTCTGCTGGACTTCTCATTTGGTTCTGGGCAATGAACACAAATGGTTGGAACCTCCTTCAGTCTCACACGGCCTGACTGTGTCTTTGTGAAGTGTCCTCTCTCAAAATGTGCCTGTAGAGTGATATTAGTTTATTTCCTTGCACATTTCTTTGACAGTTAAACATTTTGAGCTCTGATTGAAAATGTTTGTGCAGATTAAACTTACAGAACTCAGTTTGTGTTGTTGTGATGGTGATGATGCTCCTTCTGACGTGAGATGATGTAATTAATAAACAGTATAAATAGTAGTAAAAGTACTTTATTAAATCTTGTTTTACATTTTACATATTTTATAATAAATTGTTTGGTAATTTATTTTTGCACAATTTTGTCATCTGTTATGATTTTATAGTCAGTGAAATAATCAGTAATCAGTTAAGTACCGTATTCAGTTTGTTACTGCTCAATAATTACCGAAAGACGCCGGACAAAGTAAGAAAAGTTGATTTTTGTGTTCTGTTGCGCCAGTATGCTCAAACTGACTGACAGCGATGAGCTGTTTGGAACTATTGAGAGCTGCAGGAACCACGTGGCCGCGTATCGGCGAGTTCAAAGAGCGTCGCAACTCTCTCTCTATGGTTCTGGTTTGTAGGTGAGAAGATGAGGATGTTGCTGCTGCTTTGTGCTGCAGAAGAACTCCTGTGTTGGTTTGTTGTTCAGTGTGGACTCAGTGGTAGTTTCTTGTCAGGATGTTGGAGACCAAAGTGGATCACTGCCCTCCTGAAACTCTGAGCTCAAAGGATTTATAGCATCTCATGCAGACACTGTTCTAGAAACTTCACATCACTCTCACTTTCACTCTACATGCTGACACACACAGCATTCTGGGCCTTGTTGTGTCTAAAGGAGGAAGTAAAGTCAATGCAAGTGAAGGAGAAGTGTGCAGGAGACATTTATGATGAAACATTGTTGCTTCTTTTGTTCCTCATGAATTATTTCTGTTTCTGTGAACGTTTTCTTCATTGATTATAGATTGATGATCAGTCGTGTCCTTGAAAATAAATGGTCTTTGTACAATAGTGTGAGCATTGTGGCCTCCTCCTTCAACTGGTCTGAGTCCAGTACACCTCCTTCAACTGGTCTGAGTCCAGTACACCTTCTTCAACTGGTCTGAGTCCAGTACACCTTCTTCAACTGGTCTGAGTCCAGTACACCTTCTTCAACTGGTCTGAGTCCAGTACACCTTCTTCAACTGGTCTGAGTCCAGTACACCTTCTTCAACTGGTCTGAGTCCAGTACACCTTCTTCAACTGGTCTGAGTCCAGTACACCTTCTTCAACTGGTCTGAGTCCAGTACACCTTCTTCAACTGGTCTGAGTCCAGTACACCTTCTTCAACTGGTCTGAGTCCAGTACACCTTCTTCAACTGGTCTGAGTCCAGTACACCTTCTTCAACTGGTCTGAGTCCAGTACACCTTCTTCAACTGGTCTGAGTCCAGTACACCTTCTTCAACTGGTCTGAGTCCAGTACACCTTCTTCAACTGGTCTGAGTCCAGTACACCTTCTTCAACTGGTCTGAGTCCAGTACACCTTCTTCAACTGGTCTGAGTCCAGTACACCTTCTTCAACTGGTCTGAGTCCAGTACACCTTCTTCAACTGGTCTGAGTCCAGTACACCTTCTTCAACTGGTCTGAGTCCAGTACACCTTCTTCAACTGGTCTGAGTCCAGTACACCTTCTTCAACTGGTCTGAGTCCAGTACACCTTCTTCAACTGGTCTGAGTCCAGTACACCTTCTTCAACTGGTCTGAGTCCAGTACACCTTCTTCAACTGGTCTGAGTCCAGTACACCTTCTTCAACTGGTCTGAGTCCAGTACACCTTCTTCAACTGGTCTGAGTCCAGTACACCTTCTTCAACTGGTCTGAGTCCAGTACACCTTCTTCAACTGGTCTGAGTCCAGTACACCTTCTTCAACTGCTAGATGAAGGAAACATGATGGTGACATCTGGTGCCGCTGCTGGGACTGTTCTGGTCCAGCTCAGGGCCACCAATGGATTTGCAGCTGGCCCACACCTGTCCCACCTCTGAAAAACCACATCTGGGCCACCACGAGCTGAATTTCATTAAAATGTAACTACAGAAACCACTAGTTCGCTGGTAGAGCGTCGGGTTCCCGCTCCAAGCCTTTTCTCGATTCGGGTTCGAACCTCACTGGGTTAAAATTATTTTACGTTTGTCTTTTATTGGATTAAAAAAAGGGAGTTTGTGTTAACACAAACTCTCTTTTTTTTGTCTTTAATTGGATAAAAAAAGGAGTCTCTATCCAGGAACATAAAATAAACACATAGAAAGAGGTGAATAATAAGAACAGAGCAACAGAGTCAGAGAGTGTAGCAGCAGCAGGTGTGGCAATACATGAAATCTGTGAATCCGCAAAACGTTACATAAAATCATTGTATTTTGTTTATAAAATACAAATTAAACTCAATTGGCATTCTTTCTTATTGGATTGTTTCTAAAAAATAAATAAATTAATTAAAAAAAATTAATGCTTGAAAAAAATAATAAAAAATGCATATATATACGTACACATACCTACATACAC
>JBBPBX010060772.1:0-10000 GCA_038048925.1 Garcialebias charrua
GCCAAGGAGTTCGTGTTCCCCAGCCTGCAGGGCCAAGGCAGCCAGAGCGCTCTGTTTCCCGGGGACAGCTCGCTCAGCCTCAGCCCGCTGCAGTACAGCAATGCCTTCGACGTGTTTGCGGCCTACGGCGGCCTTAACGACAAGTCCCTCATGGATGGCTTGAATTTCAGCTTAAGCAACATGCAGTATTCTAACCAGCAATTCCAGCCAGTTATGGCCAACTAGTACACGTGAAGGTACTACTTAAGCTAGTACTGCTACTTCGTACAGGAACGACCAGAGATAATGTGATGGTGGAAACGAATGCACATTTCAAAAAACAAAAACGACAAAAAAAGCGTAAACAAAAACCAGAATGTCAAGGAAAAAAAAAAGTGACTTGTAACCTGTAAGATCCAAGTTTCGAGTCTCTTAAGAGCATGAGCCCGAGGGTGAAGGATGTTGCCCCCTTGAGTTATACTTGTTTTATTTTTTCAGTTCTCTTCTTTCTTAAACAATGAAGCTTGTAGTACAACATGTCCAAGCTTGGTTACCTAAACTTCAAAATGCATTATTGTTGTTTCTTTTGCCAACCAAGCACAAAATATTTTTTTTTACGCAACTGTTTTAAGATAAAAAATAAACTAAAAAATGTATAAAAAAAAAACCAACACCACCACAAAGTTATGGCCTCTTTCAGTATTTAAATATAACTGGACATAGCCAGTTTTTCAAGAAATTGGCTTGAATAAGTGGAATTTCCTGGTCTTTTTCTAATTGTATAATTTAATTTAGTACAGAGTTTGTAAAATATCAGAGTATCTATTGTTTCTACAACATGGTATTTCATTTATATCTTTTTACTACTCCAGTGATCTGTGATGGCTGCAGCAATGCTATGTTTTCCTTTTTTATTGAAATTGTTAAAAAATAAATAAATACATCTTTTAAAAAAAAAAAACATTGACTACCCTAAAGATTGTGTACAGAATATTCCGTAGTGGTGGGATTTAAGAATATTTGCTTCTTCTTTTTTTTGGAAAAACATAAGAATTGTATTTTCTGTTAAGAGTTTAAAAAGATTTTTGCTATATTATGGACAAAATGTAATCGTATATTAATTTTGTACCTACATTGTGCAATACTTGATAAAAACAAACGGTATAACAAAGTATTTGGAGTCAGTGTCTTACATGTTAAGAGGGACTGATAGTTTATTAAGTTTATATTAAAAAAACGCTTGAAAATAACGTTTGTTCACGTTGTTTTTGGGGGTTGGTGCACTTTTCTAAACGTGTCTGGGCAGAACTCCCTGAAGTTATAGATCAGGTTTTTCCTCGAGCCTTTACTTTGGAGCCATTTTAGGTAAGAGCGTAGGTGATCCATTACACATGAGTCAAGAGTTTACAAACCGCAGGACTGGCTGATGAGTCTCTCGGAACGCGTCGCAGCACAGTCCTTCCTGCGCAGCAGATATTCATGAACAAGTTCTCAGCAACATTTTTCACACCGTGGAGGCTGTGCTGGCTTTTTCCGTTTGCCCCCTGGTCTGTGTGCAGCCTGAAGAACCTGAACTGAACGGGCTGCAACAAGAAATGAGAGCAACTTTAAGCAACACAATCATCAGTCTTGTGCAATATAAACCAAACTTTAACCATGCTAATAATAAATACTTGCATAATCAGCTGACTCAGAGAGACGTTCTAATGGGAGTTGCTTCATAGCTGCAATAAAATGAACACTCGGAGCCTAATGTAGCCAAAAGTTAACCGTCACATTTCACCCAGTGTCCCCATGCCATGTGGCCTGTTAATGGATAACCAGCTGGAGCTTAGTTGTGCAAGGTGGGATATAAACCCAAAAGGTGTGTGTGTTTCTATAAATATATAGTATATATAAAGGTTTTTTTCATACCTGGAGTTTCAAGAGTATTCATGTAATTTGAATAAAAACAAGAAGCTACCAGTACATAATAGCTACAAAGTATAATAATGGCGACTTTTTGAAATCAACTCAGTCAATACGATAACTTTCAGTGCAAAAACGCACAAGATGGCACCTTTTATTTTTGTATTTTTCACCTTCTTAACACATTTGGGTTTTATGAAAGTGATGAGTTTTAACGGGGCTTGGCTAATAAATCAGAAGTTTTAACAACTCTAGTAGAGAACAACGTCAAACTAAATGCCAAAGCTTTTTGCAGCCTGGTTTTATGAGCTGCCTGATCAGAAAGTTCTTTTTTTGTTTTGGGCCCAGAGCTGGATTCACCCTGACCCTGCTGGGACATCTGAGACCCCCCTCCCCTGTGTGGAGCTGTCTCATCACTTGTCCGTCTGTATGTCCTCTGATACACTCAGGGCCTGATAGGGCTGTGTAAAGTTCAGCATGTGTGTGTGTGTGTGTTATCTCGAGCCGCTGATACAGGCTCTGGTAGGAGTGTGTGTGTTTATCTTGGTCTGCGACACTCTGGGCACGTATGACTGTCTGCCCAGAACAAGTCGTTCTGAAATGAACTGATGGGTAATGAATCTTGTACACTCCCAATCTTACAACTTTTTATCCCCCAAATCTTATTTCAAGTAGCACTTTGCTCTATATTAATACAGGACTGGGACAACAGAGACGTGAAGTGGCACGTATCTGCTCCCTCGCTCTGCATGCTGTTACGCTACACATGGTGTGAATTAACAGCACCTATGAGGTTGAGACCATTGAAGGCTTTTGGATGAAGTGAAAGCATAATCATCACCAGCAATTCTGGGAAATAAATCCAAAAAATCAGTTTGAACTGTGTTAAATAGCTTAAACATTAAATGAAAACACGAGATCTTTTGAATCAGGGTTCTGTTCCAAGGTTATAGCTTTTAGAACGACTCAGTTTAGAGAAATATATTGCTGACTGGATTTTATTTTTTTTGAGCTATGGGCTAGTGCAAGTGGGGCCAAGATCAAAGACGTCTCCTGTTGTCTTTTAATAACTCCAATCAAAAAGGAAAAAAGAAGAAGCTCGTGCAAACTCTATTTTATGAACCTAAGCATGACTAAAGGATTTCATATGAAGGAATAATCTGATTAGAATGCCGATAAACGCAACCCTTTTCCCAACAAGCAAGGAGAAAATCTGGGTGAGGGTTAAAATCGGTTGGAAAATTCAGCAACAACAAAAAAAGATGCATGAGGACTGCTACACAGACCTTGTTGATATCAGTGCTAAGCTGATGCCAAGATCACCGCTTGGTCCCCCAGCACCCCCTGCCTAGAGTGTCATAAAACCAGGTGGAGACTTTCTCAGCCAGCGAGGAGGCCGTATGGCAATGTCACCTTCCTGGGCCAAAAAATCTCATTAATGGGGTTTTGCCTTGGTCCAACTCCACGTCTATTTCTGGAGGCACACTGAAGCCGACTGAACAAAGACATCTGGAACATTAGCTCACCACACCTTAACCTTTTATCCCAGAGGAAAGTAAATATATTAACCCACTATAAAAGAATGTTCCATTATATTTTATTCTGCTTTTTAGTGCTTACTTAGAACAACCAAGTACATAAACAACTCAAATTCTAGAGACATTTGGTAACTACAGTATAATAGATCAAACTTCATGAGGAGGTTTAATCTCTGTGAGGCAGGTGTAAAAGCACTGACATTATTTATAATAAACCTTCCAGCGACAGGCCACCTGAAGCTAATCCCATATGCTTTGGTGAACTTACCGTATTTTTCGGAGTATAGGTCGCACCTTTTTATCATTTTTTCATGGCCTGCGACCTATACTCAGGTGCGACCTATATATGGCTTTTTATAAAATAAGCTGATTTGTAATCATTTATTAACAAAAATTAAACTGAGACACACTCTTACAATAATGTCAGCTAACAAATATATATTTTTAGGTGTTTATCCTGCTAAAATTATTCATTTATTAAAGAAAAGTTCAGCTCAGACACATATTTGCTATAATTTTTTATCAAACAATTAATTGTTTTTAAGTGTTAATCTTCTTAAAAGCCTTGCTGTGCGCTCCTGTGGAAGAGACATTTGCAGCAGAGCTAAACACGGTCCACATTTTGACGTAGGTGCGACCTATATTCAGGTGCGACCTATACAGTATATGGATTTTTCCAATTCTTTGGCAATAATTGGATGGTGTGACCTATACTCTGGTGCGACCTATACTCCGAAAAATATGGTACCGTAATTGTTTTTCGAAACTCAAGTGGTTTAGTGTATTCTGATGATTTCACTCTTGTCTTGCATATCTGTTGTTTCATATTCAAACTCCCACCCATACAGCTAGGCGCTTATAGACTTCTGTATGTGTTTGCTGGTGTACTTTTTATACTTCTCTACAGCAGATCAACTCACAGTGGCCCTTTAACTGCAGCTGCTCTTATCAGCAGAAGGAAAGCAAAAACAAATTGACACCGTACTCGACCTCCCCTCGCCTTCCAACACGTCTCAGGGTGACGTACTTCAGTTTCCAGTGCAGTCTATCGTGCCACGCCCATAGTCGTGCCTCGCACTCAAGTGAGGAACAGATCACCAAATATGCTGATCCAAGTCCATGTGGGAATAAGTTACAACTTTACAGGCTGTAAGTATCTGGTAGGCCTTTCAGGGTCCACTTATAAAGAAATAAAACTTTATTTCATGCCTTATATGTTCATTGGGCGCAGCTCTTATTACATATATTAACATAGTTCTTGTAGATGATTTAAAAAGTAAAAGTAAAAAAATGCTCTGTTGCATTCAGGGAATGATTTTGATTTCTTGTTCCCTATGGAAGGAGTCTGCATGATTCCTGCACAGATCAACAGTCGTGTAAGATACAGATCTGTGGCAAAGTTGGTGAGAACTCGAGGAAAGCATAAGAATCCTGGTCTCTGAAAACTGCCAGCTATCTTGGAACGTTGTCCACATTTCCAAAAACCTGCAGTGCCACAACCAATAGCTGGAATTAGTCAGACAATATATCCACAATAACCATGTTTTAAGTCAAAACACTACAGGTGGTAGCTCACTTGGTTGAGTAAATACTGTAAGTAAAACTTCAGAACGTCTTGTGACGGTTGCAAAGTTTCTTCTCGGAACCTGTTTTCTGGGAATGTTGAGACGCCAACTTGCCATGTCTCCGTGACACTAACCACAGGTGTGTGACAGAAAAGCAGAAAAGTAAAAGGGTTTTTGTGGAAAATGTCACCTGCTTCGAACGTTATCAACCATTAAATGGCCATTATCAGTAATTATCTTCCCCATACGTGGCAGTCAGATTGCCCCTCCTGTACCTCCTAGTAAAGGTACATTGTCACTAACCGTGTTTCCATCAAGGTTTCTTGATGCGCATTTTGAAGTATCGCATCAGAAAAGGTGAATGGAAACGACACAATTCGAATTAACTTCCTCCAATTCGCAAAAAAGTTGATACGCTCGCTTGAGGTGGTTTTTGGGTTTTTCGAAACAGAGCTGATGCGCAAAACGAGAGATGGAAACAGATTTGCCGACTCAGTTCTGACGTAGCGAACATTCACGTCATGTGACTGATCAGCTGTTTCCGCTGTAACATCGCTAAAACTAGTTGGCATGACAGAATAAATACAACTTGCCCGATAGCAACACATTCCTGAAATATTCTCTCCATTTTGCCGAGATGTGTGGTTCGGTTCCTGTTTTCAACCGCTACTTCCTGTTTACTGTAGACATGCGTAACGCTGACGTCTGACGTAATGCCGCTTTGCGTGGCCTGGTGGATTCGCTTCAAGCCAGTTGATGGAAACACTTCTGATTCGCATTAATTTTTATTTACATTTTTGCGAATTTTCAAAAATTCGCTCAAAATTCGAATTGAAAATAGATGGAAACACGGCTACTGTTGGTAGCGATGACAGCAGGCTCCGTCTTTAGCTGCGTGTTAAAGTTTATAGTAAAGGGTCTGGCGTTAGGTTTAGGCACAAGGGTAAGGGGGTTAGGTTTAGGGTTGGTCCTCTGGGTCAGGTTTAAGGTTAGGTTTAGGAAAACGGTTACATAAGCTGAAAAAAAAAAAACACTTCCGGGTTTATGGAAACATGCTGCATACTCAGCGATAATAACGCTAATAACGTTCTTTTAAACCTGCTAGGAGGTAGACTGGACAGTTTTGCCGCTACATATGGGGATGATAACAGCTAATAACGCCCATTGTATGGACTGACAACATCCGAAGCCGCTGACATTTTCAGCGGGTTCGAAGCGGGTGAAAATGTCGCATGAGATGGGTTTAAAACTAAGCTTTCCAACACGTATACTGTACAGAAACTGTCAAATTGACATTATCATGTGTCCATTATCATCCCAATTTATCACTTAAAGAGATGTTAAATGTACCATATTTTTCAGACTATAAGGTGCAGTTAAAATCCTTGAATTATCTCAAAAATCGACAGTGCGCCTTATAATCCAATGCACCTTATATATTAATTCTGGTTATGCTTACTGAGCTTGAAACAATTTTTTGTGGTACACGGTGCTCAAAAATCTGTCAAAATGAACTTATTTTACTTAAAGCTGCAGTATGTAGCTTTTTTTATGAACATATTTCTTCACTCTGTCACTACCTCCTGACAGACTGATGTTAGCCAGGTAATCTCTGAAAAAATTTTAAAAAAATATTGTCCCCTTGCTTCTCCAGGTGGTAAATAAGCATTTCTAAAAAGAAAAGGTGACCCGCCATTTTCCAGCCAATAAAAACAGAGTTTGTAACCAGCCAATAAAAACAGAGCTTGAATTTGAATCAGCCAATAAAAACAGAGCTTGAATTTGAAATTCAACAGACCACAAGGGGGCAGAGCCACATATGGCTCTGAGGGGGAGGGATCAGAATGCTTTGCCTGTTGAAAATATTTCTAACTGCTGCAGTTCTACAGAAACTGCATACTGAACCTTTAATGCGCCTTATAATCCGGTGTGCTTTATGTATGAAAACAGACCCGTTTAGAGTTGCATTCGGGACCCAACAAATCTGATCCAACCCGGCCCCAACCTGCATTCATCATTTCCAAACCCCACCCAACCTAACGAATAAAATGTAATTACAGGTCCGAACCTGGGAGAGAAAAAAAAAAAGAGTTTGTATTAATGGTCGGGGACAAGCGGCTGAATAAAAGAGACAGAAGATCAGAGCTTAGGGGGTGTTTGTTCTTTTATGGCCGTAAAACAGCATCAAACCCTGTTTCTGCCTACATTCTGCATTATTCAGACACGGACCCTGCTCTGACATGTCTGCTTTGGGATCTCACCTGTTTGGGTCGTCGGCCGCGTGCATCCACTGAGTGCAGCGGCTGAATGAACGTCCATTTGGGCGATGGGTCGCTTCCTGGCAGTATAGTCCCATCTGAAGCTTAACTGGACTTTTTACCTCTTTCAAGGCTGGTCAGCTCACAGTGAAATGGCTGTGTGGCTGGTAATAGTATGGCAGGCCATGTTATCATATAATTGGATCGTGGCTGATCCTGACCCAATCAAAAGCCCAACACCAGCCCGCACCAAATTTGGGTCGGGTGGAGCAGGGCTTAGGGCTCGGGTTAGAAACAACAGCTCTAGACCCGCTCATTGATATTGCGCCTTATAATCCGGTGCGTCTTATAGTCCAAAAAATACAGCACCCATAATCATGTAACATGATGCAGGTCAAATGTTTCTGTCCTGGAACAACAAAAACACAACAGTGTTTCTCAGTGTGGACACTACAGTGCAGCTCTGTTCTTTGGTTTAGTAAAAATAGTAAAGATTTGCTTCCTTGAGCTAATTTCTCAGTTTTTCCACTTCTTACTACAGATACATGTACTTGGCACCGTGCACATCACACACTGAACTGTGTAAAATAACTAAAAACTAAACAAACAAACAAAAAAACAATTTATTAAATGGCAAACAACCTTGTTTTTTAAAAACGATTTTTATCTACTTATAACTAAATAAGCTATTAGTATTCTTTTCTTTCAAATTGATTTCTAAAATTTATGTTGAAATTCATCATTTTGTTTTTCATAATTGACATTTGGGTGACACTAAAAGTATTTGATTAAAACTATTCTGTGTAGTAGGAAGTCATTGAAATTTGTCAAACTGATTATTATTGTTATTATTATTGTTATGTTGGGAATTTGAATGAAGTATGTGACAGGGAATGATTTCAATAATAAAAAATTTAAAAAAGCGTTCAATACAAGATCAACTGGACTTTATTTGTTACAGAAGACGTTTCAACCTCTATCCAGAGGGCTTTATCAATTCTATGAGCAGACTGTGTGCCAGTGGAGTTATAACAGTCTTAGGAGTTGATCTTGTATTGAACGCCTTTTTTTGATTTTATCATGTCCTGGACGAACTGAGAATCTTCACCAGCAGATTTCAATAAACAGATTTAGGGTCTGAAAGTTCAGAATGGAAAGGCTATAGGGATAAATAAGACCTCTGTATGAATAAAAAAAAAAACCTTCAGGGATATTTTCTGATTGAAAAGTGAAGGTGCATTTCTCTAAAGAAAACAAATATGATCATGGAGGAATCTTTGGAAGAAAATTTTTTCAGGATTCTCACACCCACATGAAGATCTGAACAACTGTATAATAAAGATTGATAGAAAACTTTGTTGTCAATCAAGGACAATGATAAGATAAAATAGAACTTTATTGATCCCATAGGAAATTGTTGTGCCAGAATTTCAACACAAAGGAACATACATAAGGAATCACACAAGATTTAGAAAATAACAGAGGATGCAAAAATAACAAAGAATATAAATACCAACAATTAAGGTCCAAAACAAGTCAGACATGGACACATAAAAAACAATGCAAAATAATGAAATGTTGTTGCATCGATTGTCAATTTGCTTTAAAAATACATAATATACGCATTCATTCACCACTTGCTCTTCTCAAGGGTGGACGTCTCCTCTCAGTCTCTGCTTTGCTTTTGCTTTGTTTTGTCTGTGAAACTGTCTGAGAGCCTCTCCTTCAAAATCTTCCGACTCATAATATGAACTTCAATTTCGGTTAGTTGGTCCCTCAACACAACTGATAAAATTTATTCAAAAAGAAGACAGGCTGTAGGCGAGCCTATTTGCCCTGTTGGCATGCACACAGCTGGATATCTCATTGACTTGGAAGACTTGATGATGTGTCTATCTCTGCTGTCATCTGTGGATCTTAAGGACGCATATTTAATTGGATTTATGATAACTGGTTCCTGCTTTTTGGATTTTGCTGGTTCCTGGTCTATCAACACACAACGAAGACGTTGGCGGCTTATCTAGACCTGGTCAGGCTGCCTGCCTTACATGATGGCTTGGTTCATGTCTCGAGAAACCAGACTTTTGGTTGAATGGATTACATCTCTGGGATTTTCTGAGGCTTGTTCCATTTGTTATGGTCATTTTAATTTGGACATTTTCGGAAGCGAGTGGACCGACACAGACTGAAGGTAGATGTCATTAAAGTTCTGCCTGTTCCCAAAACAATCGTGTTTATCTGAAATTTGGCTCACTGACTGGCCTTGACAGGCCGTCTTATCTCAACACGCCTGCTGAAGTTTTGTAAACCAGATGCTCTCACCCATTCCAACACTTCTGCTGAGGAATTCCACTGATATTTCAGAGGAGCCCAGCTGAATAAACATTCTGTCATCATTTCAGGACTCTGGATTCGACTCTGGCTCCGTCCTCGGCAGCTCCCCCCATGAGTGTGCACAGATCTCCATGAACTGAGTGATTCTATCTGAACTCTGCAATATGGGCTGGCATGAAACCGCCTTTGAGTCCCCCTCCCCCACCCTCTGCGTAATGTGGGCATCATTATGTGCTTGTGTGCGAGATTTTTTTCATTACCACATTTTTGACCTCTGAAGGTCAAAAATGTGTTAGGATTTTTTTTTGTCTCCAAACCCTATGTGTCATTATTCACCACTTTTATTTTCTGTCCAACATATCTCACTTGTAAATGAGTCTTTGAGGCTCAATGGGACTTATCTGTTTAAATAAAGGTT
>JBBPBX010060772.1:10071-21334 GCA_038048925.1 Garcialebias charrua
TATATATATATATATATATATATATACTGTAGCATATGCAAAAACTGTCCAAACCTGGAAAAAAAAGTGCTTACACTAATGTATCTCAAGAATCTCCAAGGATCATTGAGTCAGAAGCCAGGTACACCTGGTGCCAAGTTCCATGTCAATGCAAAAATATGAAATTTTATTTATTTATTTATTTGTTTATTTGCGTTTTTTAAATTTTGTAGAAAGACTTACAGCAAAGGCACATATAACTCGAATGCTTACTGTGGAGGTCTGCGACTCTTAATCTGGACTGAAAGGCAAAGACCAAGGGAAGATAGCTACTGTGAAAGAACAAAAACATATTTGCAAAGACCTGATAACATAGTTGAACAGAGGTGCTTTCACCCAGACATCGCAAAAAATTTACTTAAATAGAAGCTTTATGTTTTATTACCAAACGAGACCAGGAAGACTCACAGCGGGCAACACAACACAAGCTTTGAAATGCTTTGTCAAAGGGAGTGGTGAAAGTTATTGGCCATACAGCATTTTGCTTCTGTGCGTGTGTGTGTTTGTGTGTGTGCGTGCGCGTGCATGTGTGTGTGTCCTCAACCAAGAACGAAAGAGTGGGAGGGCATGACAGGAATCTTGTGAATTCTCTGAGGGCCTTGACGAGGCTGATTTGTAATCAGGAGAGACGCAGGGCACTCGTGGAAAGACTGGACGAGAATTCTGTTCACACTAATTCATGAACACACAAAACATAGTGTGCACACAGACACACAAGCAAAATGCAACTGCGCACTTTCTGTATCTGCTCTCTGTGAGGTGGGGGTTGTTGGGCCGTTTGAAGAAAGCCATGGATCAGACCAAAATCCCTGTGAGGTAAATATTCTTCTTCTATAGTGTACATGTCAACATTTAGTCTTTCCCAGAGCTGAGAAAATACAAACGCTGCTTTCAAAAAACACATTTTCTCCCTACCTAAAGTCCGGTTGGATCTATACTTTGAACACTTTGTGGAATAATATTTACACAGATTAAAAAAGAAACAGGAGATGACCAGCCAGCTCCAAGTCATGAAATGTGCACTTTGTTTCCTTGCACTCAGGATGGGAGCGCTCTGGACGGGGCCACTTTGCCAAAAGAGTTCATTTATGCTCGAGTTCTTAATGGAGGCTCTTTTTCTCCGTCGCTTCTAATGTTGGCAAACATCGCTCAGACTCATGTGGATCAGTGGGACAGGAAGCTATCTCTGTGGAGTTTACCAGCAGAGGTGCATCCATCATGAATGAGTGCCTCTGTGTCAGGTTTGTGACGTTTGACGTGAAAAGATGAGGTCAACTAGAAATGGGAGTTGGGTTCGGAGCAGCAGAAGAGAAATTTGCCGTCTACGTGTCGATAAGTAATAACCCGGGAGGTTTGGGTCCAGGCTCACAAAGCAGCTGAAAGTGGAGATGGCTGTTTGTGAGTGAACCTGTTTAGGCATCACCAGGAAATGTCTCCACAGCTGGAGAAGCGCTGGCTGACTCAGGGCTGAGGAATTTAAACCATCCCACCAAATACGGCTTCCCAGGACACTCACGTGCCGCTTTGAACGCACACTTTCCATTTGCACATCGTTTCTTGGTCACCAAGATACCACAACACTAAAAAAAGCACATTTCATACACTTGACAAACATTTCTATTGACTGTTTTCGTCCCTGAGAAGTTTTAACAAACGCTAAAGCAGAATATGATGGGGAAAAAAGTATCATATCCTACAGCTGTTACTATAAAATGTAGCTGCAGCAGACAGACTAACCATTCAAACCACAAAAAAAAGGAAGAAGTGATCTCTGAATGTAGCAGCTTCCCACTACAGTACTGCTTTGTTGTCACTGCTGCAGTACAACAGGCATAAGGCCCTGTTCTTATCAACTATCTGGAGCATTTGATTGTGTTTTATCATTCTGATCAGAAAATGCACATTAGACACGTTTTCATTCCTGGGTTTGTAGCAGTTGTACTAGATTCTGTCGTGTTGTTAGAAGACAGCAAACAAAGACCTTCTGAAATATGTTTGCTGATTTTTTCTTTCAGCTACTCTCTTCTTTAGGGGTCGCCACCTTCTTTACAATCACCCTCTTTTCTTTCTTTCACCCTTTTCTCACCCTTTTTTCTTTGGACCCAATCTCTTCACAATCTACATGTAATGTAGGTCAGGTCATCCCTGATGCATCCCTACATTTATATGCTGATGACACAGTTGTTTACTGTCGAGCTAAAACAGTTGTTATGGTTTTCCAGCTTTTGCAATCTGCTTTTTACATCATCCAGTCAGATTTGTTCCATCTTAAACTCGTCCTAAACGCCGACAAAACCAAAGGGATGTTTTCAAACAGGAAGTTGGTCCCAGCAGTTCTTCCTCTGATTTTATCCTCAAATGGTGTCCCTATTGAGTTTGTCGATTCCTACAAATATCTGGGTATCTTGGTCAACTCGCATCTCTCCTATAACCTTCTGGAAAACCTATAAGAAACTAAAAGTTAAACTGGGTTTCTTTTTCAGAAACAGATCCTGTTTAACTCTGAATGTTAAGAAACGTCTTGTAACTGCGACTTTCCTTCCGTCCATTACGGTGATATTATTTACTTGAGCGCTCCTACAAGCACCCTGCAGATGTTGGGTGCTGTCTATCAAGACGCTGTCTATCTAATGGTGTAGTCACACCAAGCAGCGTTTCGACCTCCAAAAAGCTCCTCCCGCACGCAAGTGGACGCGCTACCCAGTGTTGTCCAAACTGTAGTGTTGCGGCGGCTTCGTGGCTGCGGCGTCGTGGCGGCGGGGTGTGGGAGGAGCTTACCGGTATACAGAGTCCTGCGCACAGAGTCACTGCACTCCGCTAGGCGAGGAGCCTTTTATTTCCGTCTCTGTCGAGCAGACTTGACTGGTCGTGAAGGAATTGTCGCGAACACACAGCTACAATTAGGGATGTCCCGATCAGGTTTTTCTGGCCCCGAGTCCGAGTCCGAGTCCTTTAATTTTAGGAATTGGCCGATACCGAGTCCCGATCCGATACTTCTAAAATACATTTTTAAAATGAAGGGGAAAAAAAAGAAACAGATCCAGATGTCCCTTCATTTTTATTTTATTTACCTTAACATTTAACAGAGTACTTCTGTGAGGTAGATTGAACAATCAAGTAATAAGATTTAAAATAAAATTCTTCACATTGAAGTTTAGTGCAACAGTATAAATGTCTAATTTAAAATAAGCAGCTCAACTTAAAATACCATAACATGACCTCAACCTGACCAGAACCTGGCCAGAACCTGAGCAGAACCAGAACCTGAGCAGAACCAGAACCTGTGCAGAACCAGAACCTGTGCAGAACCAGAACCTGAGCAGAACCAGAACCTGAGCAGAACCAGAACCTGAGCAGAACCAGAACCTGAGCAGAACCAGAACCTGTGCAGAACCAGAACCTGAGCAGAACCAGAACCTGAGCAGAACCAGAACCTGAGCAGAACCAGAACCTGAGCAGAACCAGAACTTGTGCAGAACCAGAACCTGTGCAGAACCTGAGCAGAACCAGAACCTGAGCAGAACCAGAACCTGAGCAGAACCAGAACCTGAGCAGAACCAGAACCTGAGCAGAACCAGAACCTGAGCAGAACCAGAACCTGAGCAGAACCAGAACCTGAGCAGAACCAGAACTTGTGCAGAACCAGAACCTGTGCAGAACCTGAGCAGAACCAGAACCTGAGCAGAACCAGAACCTGAGCAGAACCAGAACCTGTGCAGAACCAGAACCTGTGCAGAACCAGAACCTGAGCAGAACCAGAACCTGAGCAGAACCAGAACCTGTGCAGAACCAGAACCTGTCAGAACCTGAGCAGAACCAGAACCTGAGCAGAACCAGAACCTGAGCAGAACCAGAACCTGTGCAGAACCAGAACCTGTGCAGAACCAGAACCTGAGCAGAACCAGAACCTGAGCAGGCATGTAAACAAATAAGAAACTTAAAGTGTCCGTTTTATAAAATAAGGCTAGTAACATGCTTTTCTGAACAGCACTCCTTAACTCTCCTCCTGTGGCTTCACAGAAGGAAGTGTATGTTTTTAAATATAAATATAAAGTCTCTTGCAGCGTGAGCTGGCTCGTCTTCGGCTGCGTCGTCTGGTTAAACTCTGTGTATTGTGTCGGGTGTTTGTTTCTGATGTGCCTAATCAGGTTTAAATGCAGCCTTTTCCTTACCTTCTCTTGAAATACGAACTTTCCATTTGTCATCCACTTTAAAATATCTCCACACAACAGACATCGCTGCCTCCACTTCAAGTTAATGCCGCGTTCCGCTTCTTTTTTACGACAGTCACCGCTTTACAGCGGGCACTGCTTTACGGTAGGCACTGCTGCAAAACTATTGTGCATGTTTTGTTCCGAGACAATTTGACTCTGTAACTCAACATACAGTTAATATAATATTCCCGTTTGTGTTTAGAATAAATATACACATATATATCCGATCCCTGATCGGTGTGTAACGCCCGAGTCGAGTCGAGTCTGAAGTCACGTGATCGGGACCCGGTTTTCGATCACGTGATCGGATCGGGACATCCCTAGCTACAATGAGTTTCTCTTCCATAGTCCACGACCTCGCGGGTCTTTTCTGTGTCCCAAAAACAATACGTCACATAGTGCGCGCGCACCCTCGTTTCCGCGTCACATAGGGACTCTCCCCCTGACCCCCTCTCTTCTCCCCCGACTCTCCCTGATTGGTTGACACACCAACCAATCAGGTAGAGTTGAGCGGCGTTTGAAAGTTTGAACCGCGAAATCTTCAGCATGTTGAATGCTCGGTTTGGAGGCGGAAGCCGGTTCACGTGCACGGAAAAACGCTTCTCAGCACGCTCAACACGCACGCGACCTGACGCCAGACGCCAGGAGGTGCCTGGAAGCGCGTCCACCATTGACTTTACATGTAAACTGGACGCTTTGGAGGTCGAAACGCTGCTTGGTGTGACTACACCATAAGATTCATAACTGGCTGTAACTACCTTACCCACCACTGCACCCTGTATTCAATGGTTAACTGGTCATCATTAACTTCACAAACTCTTCCACTGGTACATTTTCATCTTTAAATCACTTCTTGGTCTGCTGCCTTCATACATCTCCTCCTACATGTCTCTGCGTGAGTGCAGCTACAACGTGCACTCTCAGGACATTATTACATGCAGTGTTGCCTAAGTGCGGACTGAATTAGGAAAAGGGGCCTTCTCCTACTCCGCTATTGCTTCCTGGAATATCTTACAAAAAGATCTGAAGCTCTTGACCTTGACCTCTCTAAGTGGCTTTAAGAATCTGTTAAGTTCCTGGCAAGAACCAATACAGACATGTTCCTGTTTTAAGTATTCTACACCGCCTTATAACCTAGCTGTTTTTTGACTACTTTTCCTTTTATTTATCACTTTAATTACCATTTTATTTTCACTTGTTGAATAAATAATATTTTATACCTATCTTTTATGACTGTCTATTGTTGTTGGTGTTGTCTACTGTTGTCATCATTCAAGGCTCAATGGGATTAACCTGAATAAATAAAGGTTGAATCATGAATGAATGAACCTCTGTGCCACCACTCCCAATGTTTGCTGATTCAAGGGTTCAAGGTTCTTTATTGTCATTAACATTACATGTGGTACATGAGGTGGAACGAAATTGTGTACACAGGGTCCCAGTTACATCCAACAATATCAAAACTATAAAGTGTAAAAAGAAACAGTAAATAAGGACCTAAGATATAAAACAAACGAACGCCCAACGGTACGCTAAAAGATCTAAAATATACGCTGGTCACTAATAATTCAAAACAAAAAAACAAACAACAGCAGCACGGTTCTCGTGAGTTCAGTTCGGCTATACCAAAGCATGCAACAAAAACACAAACACAAGACGCCAAAAGTGAAAAAGAAATAAATCTACAGCAGCATGGTCCTATTGGCAGAGTGGTTCTGATGGCAGTGAGGTTATCTTAGCAACATGGTCCAGTTAGCATGATACTGTTAGCGGCGTGGTTCGGTTAGCGGTGTGATTTTCACTTATTTAGTCACCCTAACGATCATACCAGGAGCACCAAGTTTTTAAATACATTGAATTACAAGCAAGATTTTGTTGCTTGTTAATTGAAGACCTTATGTCACCAAACAAAACTGGTCTTAGACCAAAAAGTATAAATTAACCTCCATTTCTGTTTCCATTTAAGTATTTTTATATTTGTACTTCCAGAAGATCAGCTACTTCTACCACGTCATGTTAGACGAAGGGGAACAGCCAAAATGCAAGATAGACTTAAAATGATTTCTTGAATTTGAAACTTCTTCTTCAGCTAGAGTTAAGCACAACTGTCAAGCAGATGTTTTGGCTCAGCTGAATAGAAATCCTTTTCCCCCCTGACTTTCAGCTCTGATGCACTTTTGTTTCATATTTTCTGATATGTGATGCCAGAAATATGATGATTCACGTGCAGTAAACATACTTTTATCTCCCCCCTGAAAGATTAAAAGCAGTAACTCCACATGTTAGTGTGGTCACAGTGGCGAGGCCCAACTTGTGCAGTGATTTAGGGAATGTACCACTCACCTGTCAACCAACAGAGCTGCACACAGAGGCAATAATGAGGCCCGGCTTGGCGGTAATGAGAGAGATTCCTCCATCCAGACGACATTTTCTTACTCTGCTGTCTGTTGCCAGGAAAGCAGAGTTGGCTCCCGCTTACAGAAGGAAACCAGAAAATCCAGGGTCAGCTCAAATATTTATTGGCTTCTTTTTTAAGAGTTAAATTGCAGCTTGAAAGATATTTAAATATATATTTTTAAGTATATTTTGAGAACAAAGCAAAACATAAGAGCAAAGGCAGATTTATTTTAATCTATATTCATTTTTGCCAAATTTTTGGTGATTTATTCAGCCTCCCAACAACAATAAATTAATTGGATTGTTAAGTTGCAATGTAATGCAAGTACATTAAATGAATACAAACAGTCTGGTATCAGCCAGAATTATTTACAGGGGTTAACTCATTTGTTAAGAGCTAACTGTTAGATGAATAGAGAGACAAAGATGGAGTGTGGTAGCTTACACAATAATCCATTTTTACTGTGCTGGAAATAATGGTAATTATTGATAATGTAGGGTTATAGTTTCACTTTGTGGGCATAGACAAAGAGGTTATTATGACTGCAGGCAGTAGGTGGATATTAACACGATCCCTTAATAACATGAACAGGCCTTGATATGGCCTTCCAATCAGCCACAACGCATTTCAACCAACCCAACATTTGTGTCGGTGAAATGATAAAACGTGTTATTTTTTACACGATTTAATCTACAATATTAATTAGTCTTAGCAAGGTGAAGTCTTAAAGACTACATGGTAAAAAGGTCTAACCTAAACAGCTTTGCATCACTCTGAGCTTTTTGAACCTGAGACCTGCTTTGAACATGTATTTGTAGGTACCGGTATGTATCATACTTGTGATGATAGACAGCCAGAGCAGAGGAACTGAGTGTAACAAAACTCAAACACCTTACGATAAACAATAAGTAGGGTTTATTAATGGTATTTACAGGTGACACTAGGAAGATTTGCAAAAGAGTAAGTAGGAAATGTAGTCTAGATTGATATAAAATATTATTTGTCAGGTTCCTTGTGGTCCAATGGTAAAACGAAGAGGGACAAGGATTCCAGGTATGTATGGTGGCAAAGATGGAGGTAGTGGTGAGTACTGTACTGTTGTGGATTGTAGGCAGGCTGGTTGAAGGCAGGCTGGCAGGCAAGTGAGCAGCAGGGCGGGCTTAGGCTGAAGACCAGTGGCACCAAGGGTTCAGGGTATTATCAGCTTGCAGACAAGGAAGAGAACATGTTGGTCCAGGAAGATCTTTCAGGAATCTGACTAGGAAGGCACAGATAAAATCTGGCAGTATTACTCTTATGTTTAGGAAAGCACAAGAAGGCTGTAACAAACACCGGATGGTGTCCAATGTTCCAGCAGAGAAGAGAACATTTCAGCTGTCCTTTATACTCCTGGAGTTCATCACAGGAACAGGCCACAGCTGCTGCACACTGGGGCGGTCCAGCCACTCAGGGACCTGCAGACAGAAAAACACCGAATCCCACAATAAGTTGGAGTCAAAAACCTAATAACATATAATTAATACCGTACATTGGGTTTTTTTTGTGCCAAAAGGTTTTCTACAAAGCACACAATTGTTTAAAGGTCAATACCATGGCTGCTACTACTACAACTACCACTGCCATGAAAAACTCTAGTGAAAATATCAAAGTCAAAGTTTTTTTTATTTGTCATTCACACCACATGTGGTACATGTGCTGAGGTGGAGTACTAGTAATCCTATTATACTAAATATAGTTAAGGCCTGGTGTTTGGGACGTCATCTAGAAGGGAGATCTAAGACCACATCACTTTCCACCCCTAGTGAATAATCTCAATTTTCAGCCTGGATTGACTGATGAGTTTCAATGTTTGGGGGGAGAGGTATTGTCATGTTGAAAGATGTTTTCTTTAATAATATACTGATGCCATTTGCACATTATCCATTAAATATAATCTCCCCAGACAATACCTTTTTTGTTACCTACAATTAAGACATTATATTCAGCATAATACAACTTGGGCAGGAAATCTGGTAGTTTCATCAGTTGAAAGAGCATTACTTCTGTGAAGTACGAAGATGTCTATAAGCATGTTATACAAGGTAGTATCCTCCATCTGTATGGCCTCTTTACACACATTGAGGGACACTTGGGAGCGTGAATTGTAAAGGCTTTTCAATGATGAAGGTTGGAGTAAGATTTGGAAATACATGTATGCTAAATCCATCTCTGTGTGTAATAGAATGAAATCAATACAACTTAAAATTCTTCATAGGATGCATATTTCTCCAAACGCAGACATTATTTTGGTTCTGATCTCTCTCCCATGAGTCTGTGCAAAACAGAAATTGGGACTTTGACACGTTGTTTTTGGTTGTGTCTATCATTGCAGAAATATTGGTCTGATATAATTTGTGAGGTACAGAAAATATTAGGAATATCTGTACAAATGAATTCTTTGTTTTTACTTTTAGGACTGCCGGATAAAAATGTTATCTCGAACGATAAAAAAAAGACTGTGCTGCATACCGTATTTTCCACCTGATAGGTCGCACGCTTCTATAGGTCGCTTTGTCCAATTATTGGCAATAAATTGGAAAAATCCATAAACAGGTCTCACCTTCAGTTAGGTCGCACCTACGTCACCGCCGACGTAATGCGGCACCCACCGCTGACGTGACGCGTCACCGCTGAGACAACCCGGAAATGTGGTCCGAGTGTTTAGCTCTGCTGCAAATGTCTGCCACAGGAGCGCACAGCAAGGATTTAAGAAGATTAACACGGTAAAAACAATTATTTGTTTGCTAAAAATTACAGCTGACATTATAGCACAAGGGTTCCGGAGCTTAACCGTTCCTTAATAAATTCACGAAATGGTCAAATCTGCTGGATTTAAATTGTTTCGCTTTGACCTCTTCCAAACCATCGTGTGCACTACGAAAATAAATTATAAATAAATCAAATTTTATCTCAAACAACTCCAACAGCTAACAGTTTGTAAATGAACACCAAATAATTACTTTCTGTAGGTTTCAAGAAAATCTGCGGTGTGGTTTATGAGCTATTTAGACAAATAGTAGCAGGAAAATAACCAAAGCTAATGCGACACGTTTACGTCTATAAAACACAATTTTTTTTATCTCAAACATCTCATAAAGCTAGTCACTTGTAAATGTCCATACAGTGATTACTTTCTGTAAGTTTCATAAAAAATCTGTCCTGTGGTTCTTGACTTATCTTGCTAACAACCACAGCTAACAGTAATTACCTCCAGATCAGGAGGCCGGGCAGCGGCAGAGTAAGTACGACCAGAGGAGGCTGCCTTCGGACACATGAGGTGGGAACGGTCGGTATACCCTAGCGGACAAAAGTGGTACTGCACCATTTTTTGCCAAAATGAAAAACGGTCATATCTGAGCCAAAAATTGGTATAAAAATATGGGATAAAATCCATAAACAGGTCTCACCTCTCTATCAGAGTCAGAGTACTTTTATTAACATTGCACAAGTTTTCACCAATACAGCGTGAATATGTACGCACAGTCATCCTGAAGGGGGGGTGAGTGTGTGAAGCTGCTGCCTAATTCAGACCACATGAGACGAATCACATTATGTTCTTCAGCGCGGCCTCTCTCATCCGTATCGGGATGAAGGTCAAAGGTGTGAAACAAGGAAAGTACCATAAGGGTCACAGCGTTGGTATTAAAAAAATGTATCACATTTTGTCTGCCAAGACACCACATGAGACAGTAAAAACCATACCATAAGCACATTTAAGACAGTTACATGTTGCATTTTGAGACTGAGGCAGGGAGATTTCTGTCCATGAGACATTCCAGATAGCAACAGTCTGAGAACCAGCCGGCCTCCGATAACGCTCATAGAAAAGTTCTCCGGGGGGGTAGCGGACAAGACAAGAGGAGCAGCTGTTTGTCCTCAGTAAAACACGTCTCAGGAGAAATTAGATATCCAGCCTTTTCCAAGGCTGTTTCCAAGGGAGTCAGATAAGAATGGCAAATATTTTCACTTCAGGCTCACATTGTAATTTCTGCAGCCTTCAGTCTGTAAGGGCGACTCTGTTCCAAAAATGATCCAATTCGGGACTTTTTTCCACTGATCCAAGCTCTGTCCTCAGATGTTGACCAGTACAGCGTCCAGAGTCCCAATCCGAGGGTGATCTGTTCACCTTCCGGATAAGCTCGCAAACAGCTGATTTCTCGAGGTCACCGCGCAGACCAGACGTCGGGTACTCCAGGCAAGTCCTGCTGAAGTCTCCCTCGTTTGCGATAGGCCAGTGCTCCACAAAACGCCAAAAAGCAAAGCGCTACCATCATAATCCAATATAATCCAGATTCTTCACCTCCTCCACAGAGCACAGCACAGAGAGCGAGACGCACACCATCCAAACAGGAATCCATGGCGTATCCTCTTCGTCACTCTGTGTGGATGGACCGGCTCCCCTCGTGCCTTGTCTTCTGTTGAAATCTTGTTCGAAGAATCGAATGCCCATACCTCCAATCCATCTTAATTTGCGTTCGAGGTGCTTTTCTGAGGAGCTGCAGGCAGCAGCAGGGGAGGTGGGGGGGGAGGACAGGGGAGGAAAGGACTGGAAGCGACTGCCTCCGTCAAGAGC
>JBBPBX010060774.1:0-21333 GCA_038048925.1 Garcialebias charrua
ACATACACAGGACTGAAATTGCGTTTCTCTCAGTCCCACGGTGCAATAGTAACCATCTAAACACTAAACACTAAAACATTTAATAAACATAAGCATAAAATAGTAAAAGTAGATTAACACAATTTTATGTTGTGCATTCTTCAGTTTTCTTTGTGCTGATTCATAAAACCACATCAAAGCGTGAGACTGTCCCGAACACACATTGTTATGGACTGGCCCAGTTGTGACAACGCAGCATGTTAACTCCATATCTGGAAAATGCCTGTAAATTTCAGCTAAATCTCAGACTTTGGTTATCCCATGCGAATGCGCCACATAATAAATAGATGTTGGGGAATAATTTATTTATTACACATGGTCCTTAGGTAAAACTAATCCCATGCAAATAGGATTTAAGACTGAGAAGATCATTCTTCCAACGCTGGAGCATTACCTCTACTATGGTACGTGCTCTCAGCCCACTAGTGTTTCTCTGAACCTCGTGAATAGTAATAATGTGATTCCTCTTATAATGTGCTTGCTTGAGACTCTACTGTGGACCCTGGACCTTCATTCATTCAACCTTTATTTATACAGGTTAATCCCTCGAATGGTGGGAACGGTAGTCACAGCCAGTTGTGAATCTTAGTGCACCGTGATAGACAGCATCCAACATCGGCAGGGTGCTTGTAGGAGCATTCATGTAAATAATGTCACCAAAGTTAATGGAGGGAAGGAAAGTCACAGTACCCTCAAACACTTGGACCTGACCTACATCCTCTGGCTGTTCCCTGTGTTCTTCTTCTACATGCTTCTTTTGATACTGGGTCCTCTGTCTTGGATTGTTTCTGATTGGAACCAAGGACAGACCTAAAACCTCCACCTGTAAGGAACTGCAATTCTGTGCTGAGCGTCTCTATTACCTTAAGACCAATTATTAATGGTATCTTCTTGCTCCCTATGGATCCAGTCTAGTTTCTGTTTTGCCACTGTAAATAATTCTCTCTTTCGCTCTTGACAAAGATGGTCACTTTCACACACTCCTCCCTCTTTCCTGCTTTTTTGCTATCTTGTTCTGTGAACCTACTCAGAGCCTCTCTTTACACATCTTCTGAATATAAATTTATTATGGACCTGGTCAGCTGGTCTTTTAACACAATTGATAAAATTTTACGAAAATACATAGTCAATGGAGGGATGGAAAGTCAGAGTTACAAGGCATTTCTTAGCATTCAGAATTAGACAGGATCTATTTCTGAAAAAGAAACAGACTTTAACTTTCAGTTTCCTTACCAGGTTTTCCACGTGAAGCTTAAAAGAGAGATGCGAGTCGACAAAGATATCCAAATATTTGTAGGAATCGACAAACTCAATAGGGACACCATTTGAGGATAAATTCAGAGGAGGAACTGCTGGGACTGACTTCCGATTTAAAGCATCCTTTTGGTTTTATCGGCATTTAGGACAAGTTTGAGACAGAACAAATCTGACTGGATGATGTCAAAAGCGGATTGCAAAAGCTGGAAAACCTTAGCAACTGTTTTAGCTCAACAATAAACAACTGTGTCATCAGCATGGAAATGTAAGTATGCATCAGGGATGCTCTGACCTATATTACCTATGTAGATTGTAAAGAGGGTGGGTCCTAAGACTGAGCCTTGTGGTACCTCACTGCTGAACACATTTTGTTGAACAAATTGTTTTGTGACATGGGAAAATAGATCTGGTAATCATCAGCATAGATGTGAAATGAATTGCCACGTTTCCTAAAAACAGAGCTGAAGGGGAGTAGGTAAAGAGCAAATTAAAGAGGGCCAAGGTTTGAGCCCTGGAGGGACCCCATGTGGAAGAGGAGCCGTGGAAGACATAAAAATTGTAATTTTTTATACAGAAATTCCCATTATTTAGATAGGACCAAAACTAAAAGATCACACAACTATGCCTGATTGTGCATAAAGCGGTTTTCAGAAGTGACCAAAACTACTATAATTCTTTAATTAAGGGGGTTGAACATTTAAAGCCTTTAATGTCTTGCATCACCCTGAAAAAAAAATCTGATTTTTGCATCAATGACAACAAACTGCAGCTTGACTGAAAGTTTGATGACATGTTGTAATCAGTGAGGATTGATGAAACCAGAAAAATATTTCATTAATGATTTTGTGTTTTGCTTTTATGATTAAAGTTCTGCTTTAAAGGTTCAGTATGCAGTTTCTGTAGAACTGCAGCAGTTAGAAATATTTTCAACAGGCAAAGCATTCTGATCCCTCCCCCTCAGAGCCATATGTGGCTCTGCCCCCTTGTGGTCTGTTGAATTTCAAATTCAAGCTCTGTTTTTATTGGCTGATTCAAATTCAAGCTCTGTTTTTATTGGCTGGTTACAAACTCTGTTTTTATTGGCTGGAAAATGGCGGGTCACCTTTTCTTTTTAGAAATGCTTATTTACCACCTGGAGAAGCAAGGGGACAATATTTTTTTTTATTTTTTTTCAGAGATTACCTGGCTAACATCAGTCTGTCAGGAGGTAGTGACAGAGTGAAGAAATATGTTCATAAAAAAAGCTACATACTGCAGCTTTAACTGTTCACGTTTTAAATGTTGTTGTTTTTTGTGATTTTTTTTTTAAAGCATCTTGTGCTTTTCTGGCAGATTGTGTGGATGATGCAAAGCCCCCTTTATAGTCTGCTAAAATCAGTTTTAAGATCTTTTGCTCAGTAAATCAATATATTGTTCCCTCCTGAGATTCAGTCATTCAGCTTCTCTTATTTCTTTTCAGCTTTCTGTCTATACTTGATGAAAACCACAACAAACACTCGAGTGACAGCGGTGCATAAAACAGCAGAAAATGAACTCCAAACTTCTTTCACCGGAGACAAAAAGAATTCATTTGATTTTCATGTAATAAAAGGTTGAAGTGACCCATTTGAGCTAATCAAACGCATGAATGGAAAAATGATTGTGTGTGAAGTGCTTTCGGAACAGTCAATATGGATGGAGGGTCTTAATCAAATCTTAGCTTATTGTTAAAATTCTTCCTCAGTCCTTTTACCTCACAAGGAGCTGATAAAGAACAGACAGAAAACTAGAAAATCAATTTTATTATATTTTTCTCCCACACAGTTAATATTTCCTTATATGTGGTTGGTAGCAGTTTTGAAGTTACATCTTTCAATTTTAACATTTTACATATCGTTGAGATGAATTTAGACACATCAGTAAAAAACAGTGAGATTTTCATCCATCTATCCATCCATCCTCTTTACATGCTTCTTCCTTTTCGTGTCACTGGTGTCACTGGTGTCACTGGTGTCCATATCCAGCAGTCACTGTGCAAGAGGCAGGGGACACCCTGGACAGGTCACCAGTCCATCACAGGGACATAGAGACAAACGAGACAAACAACTGGTCACTCTCTCACTCATACTCAGAGACAAATCATTCATTCATTCAACCTTTATGTAAACAGATGTCACATTGAGCCTCCAAGTCTCATTTGCAAGTGAGACCTGTTTGGACAGACAATAAAAAATGGTGAAAAATGACATGTAGAGTTTGGAGACAAAAAAATAATAATTCCTGACACGCTTTTAACCCCTGAAGGTGAATAGCGTGATAATGAAATAATAATAATAAATCTTGCACACTAGCACATGATGGCACCAACATTACGCCAGTTGGGGGGAGGGGGGTGGGACTCAAGGGCGGTGAGCAGCCTCAGACAACACACAGAGGCACTGCAGAGTTCAGATAAAATCACTCAGTTCAAATAGTTCCCTCTGGAGAAATCCGTGCACACTCGAGGGGTGCCGAGGATGACCAGAGACAAATCCAGAATCCTGAAATGATGACAGAATGTTTATTCAGCTGGCCCACTCTGAAAAGTTTATGGAAATTTCTCGGTAGGAGGGGACGGAGGGGTAGAGCTTCAGGTTTACAAAACTTTCCATGCGTATTGAGATAAGATGGTTTGTCAAGACTAGGGAGCCGAATGCAGATAAACATGATTGTTTTGGGAACAGGGAGAACTTTAATGACATCTACCTTGAGTCTGTGTTGGTCCACTCGGTTCTGAAACGTCCAAATTACATGGCCACACCAATGGACTGTGCCTGAGTATAATCCCCGAGATCTGATCCATCTTGCCAAAAGCATTTGAGTCTGGGTTCTCGAGACATGAACCAAGCCATCAAGTACGGCAGGCAGCCTGACCAGGTCCATCCAGATTTGCTGCCAATGACTTCCTTGATTGTTGATAGGCCAGGAACCAGCCGAATCCAAAAAGCAGGAACCATTTATCATAAATCCAATTATAAATGTGTCCTTAAAATCCACAAATGGCAGCAGAGACACATCATCAAGTCTTCCAAGTCGATGAGATATCCAGCTGCGTACGTGCCAACAGGGCAAATTGGCTCACCTAAAGCCGAAGAAATGTTATCAATTGTGTTGAGGGACCAACTGATCAATACCAAGTCCATAGTTATGATTTGGAAGCTTTGTAGAAGAGAGGCACTAAAGCAGTTTCAAAAACAGGACAGAGCTAAATCATAGCGGAGAGGGAGAGGAGGAAATGTCCACCCTTGAGAAGAGCAAGTGTTGATTTAGTTAAATCAGTCTAACATGCATGTTTTTAGTCTGTGGGAGGAAACCGGAATACCCGGAGAAAATCCGTGCATGCACAGAGAGAACATGCAAACTCCACCCAGAAAGGTCCCACTCTGAGATTTGAACCGGCAACCTTCTCGCTGAGAGGCAACAGCGCTACCAACTGTGTCCCTAAAGTATTTAAATTTGATACTAATCTTTTTCAGTGCACAGTTACAAAACCAGCAGGGTGATTACTTAAAGGGAAGTGCGCTGATGTGAGGCTTTACTTGAACCCATATTGCAAATGAGTCCTGTTAGGAACATTTAGTTTCCTCTGATGACGGCGCTGAAAGCCAATCATTCATTTTCACATCCTTGACCGCGCTGTTACGTCTAACCTTTCCTGTTCCGGTGAGCGAAAACCACAAACTAGTTTTTTTTTTAATTCCCTGGAACCTACTCATAAATCTAATGCCTAATTTGTGCGACAAAGCCACAAATGGCAACCCCCCTCCCCCCCAATAATGTATCATAAAAACGTTAATTATGTGCAACATATTTCATCAGCTTTCCCACTTGGTGGGTGTCTCAGAAGGAAACAAAGCCGGAGAAGACTGCATGTTGCTTCCCATTAACGTCCTCTGTTCTGTGAGCAGTCTGCTGTAAAGCAGTGATCCATGACACAAATGATTCATGAGAGTGTCACGTGTGATGTTTTATATTGGCGCAATCAAATTTTAATAAATGTCACCAAAAAAGAAAGGCCAGAGCGAGTGGGAAGTGTGGTGCTATAAATAGATATGGGAGTAAAGCTCAGTTTGTGTTCCTAAGGGAACACATGTAAGAAATGTTTCGATTTCCATTTTGTGTGAATGTTTATGAAGCATTCACTATTGTGATCCATTTTTCTTATGTACATTTTTGGCGCGATTCTCGTCCTCCAGTTTTCAAGCTACCGTACTGTATTTCAGCAAACAGAGATCAAAACATTCAACTCTTTCAGGACAATCCAGATATGACTTTTGGTATTGTTGCAACTTTAGCTTTTTTTTAAATTTTTAGCCTTTTCTGCCATTTTTTTTCTCAGATAAAATGAATTGAACTCATTTTACCGGTACCTCCTTCAAATCTTTAGATTTGTTTACAACCTTTTACTGCACCTTTCACATTTTCTTCTGGTTCAGCTTCTTTCAGTTTCCTTGTGCAAATGGCAGCAACGGTGTTTCAGCTACTTTCACCTAATTTCAGCTGCTTTTTCAACTGTTTTGTGCTCATTTCAGATTCTTTCTGCTAACTACATTTTGTCATTCTTACTTCTTTCTGCTAAAAAGAGCTTGTTATGCTCCTTTCAGCTTGTTTATACAAGTTTCAGCCTTTTCTACTATTTCAGCTACTATTTAGCTTTTTATATGCTAATTTAAGCTTTTTCAGCTAATTCCACATTTTTTTGCCCGCATTTAAACTTTTTTCAGCCTAATTTAGCAACAACAAAAAAAAAAACTGTGCTTGCTCCACTTGCTTCCGGTAATTTAATCTTCTTTCTGTTTTTTAAGCTACTTTTCAGCTGCTTTTTTCCCCTTTAGCTAATTTCAGTTTTTTTTTCAGATAAATTCAGCTTTTTTATTCTCATTTCTACTTCTTTCAGCCTATTTGGGCAATCATGTTCTTGCTGGATTCTTCTGCTAATTTGTTTGTTCTAACTTTTCAGCCTTTTATTTAGCGTTTTTAGCTAATTTCAGCAGTTTTCAGATAAATTCCAGTTTTTTGTAGTAATTTCTGCTACTTTCAGCCTAATTAACTTCTTTTGGCTAATTTCAGCTTGTTATGCTGCTTTCAGCTTTTTTCTGCTAGTTTTATTTTTCTTATTTTCAGCTACTATTTAGCTGTTTTTACTAATATTATAAATTTCAACCAATTCCACATTTATTTAACCTCCTTTCAACTCTTTTTTGCATCCTTCTGGTAGTTTACTTTTCTGCCTTTTCAGCTACTTTTCAGTTTTTTGTGTGTGCTAATTTTATTTTTTATAGCAAACTTCCTCTTTTTTGTTCTAATTTATGTCTATTTAAATCTAATTCTGCAAACACGTGTTCTTCCAGCTTTCTTCAGCTAATTTAAGCTTGTTCCAACATTTCAGCTACTTTTTTCAAATTTTTACCTATTTAATAATAATAATAATAATAATAATAATGAATTCAATTTATAACGCACTTTTCATTAATGAAAATCTCAAAAAAAAAAAAAATTGGGTTAAAAAAAATGGGGAAAAACATGAATTATGTTTTCAAATAAATTCACATTTTTTGTAGTAACTTCTGCTACTTTCAGCTTGTTATGCTGCTTTCCACCTTTTTCTGTTAGCTTTTGCTTTTTCTGTTTTTTTTTTTTCAGTTACAGTACTATTTAGCTGTTTTGATACTAATTTAAAAAATTTCAGCTGATTCCACATTTTTTAACCTCCTTTCAGTCCTTTTCACTTCCTTCTGGTAGTTTAAGTTCCTTTCTGCTTTTTCAGCTCCTTTTAAGCTTTTTTGCTCTATTTTCAGCTTTTATACCTAATTTCTTCATTTTTTTTGCTAATTTCGGCTTGTTTAAACCTAATTCCGCAAATGTGTATTCTATTTGCTTTCAACTGCTAAAGTAGACTTGTTCTTCCATTTCAGCATGTTTTTAGCTAATTTCAGCTGTTTTCAGCAAGTTCTTCATCAATAGGCATCCACGCTGCATTTTCACAGGAAATGCAATTTCTCTAGTTTGTTTCTGCTTTTGCGTCTTCTCAGAACAGACAGTCACTCTGGAGCAACTTTTGGTACTCAGCAATTTTTACTCTTTGCTTTTGTAATTTCTTTTACGCTAACCTTAAAGGGTTGGTGTGCATGGTGGTTAATCATCCATGACATATTAATCCTAACAGGTTGAATTGAAGGCAGTTTATTCTTTACAATATTTTTGCATCTCGGCTAAGAAAGCTTCCGGGATGAGAGCTAAAAACGTCTTCAAGAAGGAAAATGTCCAGTTGCCTTTGATTTATTTACTTATTGCAGTTTCAATAGATAAATGAAATACTTTTTATTTGGAATTTGTATTATATTGTGACTGCCAGTCATAAGCAACATTTAACAGAAAATAAGTATCCAAAAAGTGTGAAAAACAAAGCTTGAACACCAAATATCTCATTTTTGCTAATGTGCACAGCTGAATGTACATCCTGTCTCCAAACAATAAGATCCGTGAGAGTTGATGAGTCACAGATGGACTTTAAGAGCCTTTTAAATGTTAAGCTATTTAATCACAAGATGGCTTTAATTACCATAATTTAACCAGAAAACATGTTCACATCTTTGTAACGTCTCCTGATTGATTTATCAAATCCACAGAATATGATCAGTCTGGTAAAGAACAAACAAGTTGAATAATTTTGTGCTTTGGCGCAGATTACCGTACTTGCGGCCATACACGTCGCAAACCCCGTATAAGTTGTATCAGTCCAAATATATCTAATAAAGTTGAAAAAAAACCCACCCCATCTATTATGTGTCACCGCTGAACACCTGGAAACGTGGGCTGGTGTTGTGCCAAAAAATGGATTGGCTGCTAAATGGTGGCAACGGGAGCGTGTACGAGAGGACTTTAACAAGAATTTAACAAGATTAACACTTAAAAGCAATTATTTGTTTGCTTGAAATTATAGTAAAGGTGTGTCTCTGTTGAGCTTTTCTTTAATAAATGCACTTTAATGATCAAATCAGCTGCATTTCACCTGGGCGGTGAAATGCAGCTGATTTGACATTTGCTCCAGGAGTTCCAGAGTGAGACGAAGGTGGCTTGGTATGGCAAGCCAAGTGTCTCATTAATAGCCACTTTTACTTATTAATGAGACACATGGCTTGCCATATTACTCGAGTGCCCTCTAGTGGCTGAAAATGCTAGTGTTCAATATTTTCCATGTCAGAATGAATGAAATCAGACAAAAATTGGGTTAAAAAAAAATGGGGAAAAACATAAAAAAGTTGACATTACCTTCAATGTTTTAAAAAAAACATTGCCCCCCCCCCCCAATCTCGCAAACTGCATCAGATCTCAAGAGGTGGAACTCTCGCCCTCTATCATTAGGATTAATGTTATTAAAATGAATGTACTACTACCCATATTTCTCTTTTTATTTCAATGTATCTCCCTATTTTTGCCTAAACAGTTTTTTTAAATCTTTAGACCAGATGGTCTCTTCTTTTTTGTGGAGTGGAAAGGCCCCCAAACTCAGACTCTCTCTATTGCCACAGTTTACGTCTAATGGTGGCCTTTCCCTACCCAAGTTTTTAGTGTATTACTGATTTTCACACATTCACAAACTGACTTATTGGCTAAATTCACCTAATCTGATCAATTCAATAACTTTCTCTGTCTTTTTCACCTGCATCTGTTATATATTCATCTCTTCCTATTAAATTATCTTCCATTACTTTAAATCCCATAGTGCTCTCTACAATTAAGATTTGATCTCAGTTTAGGTCTCATTTCAAATTTGTGTCTCCCTCTAACACAATGCCGTTGTTAAAAAATCATCGATTTCCCCCGGCTGCTACTAATGCTACTTATACAATTTGGCATGAAAGGCATTAAAACCATGGCAGACCTTTACAAAGATGTTTTTCTTATTTAACCTGCCTCCTTCTCACTCATTTCTCTAGTAGACATGTATTTCAGCATTGTTTCCAAAATTTCCAACTTTCCCTGCTGACCCACCATGGGTTGACCTTCTGGTTCTTAGGCACAATCACAAATCACCCCTGACTAATATACAGTATATGGAACACTGATGACAACTGAGTCCGACTCATCTGGTAAAATCAGAACTGCCTGGGAGTGTGAATTAGGTACTGAACTGTCTGAATCATGGTGGGATAAGAGGATTCTCAGCACACGTTCAAGTATTCCTTGTTCTAGATTATAGATTATACAGTTTAATGTAATAAACAGAGTCCACTTTTCACAATCCCTTTCATCAAAAAATGTTCCTTCAGTGTCAGACTTCACCTTGCAACTTGAGCCATATGTTTTTCTTCAGCCCAAGTTTGCATAAATTCTGGAGTGATTTCTTTTCTATACTTTCAGGGTTTTTTAGAAGTGACCCACTAATTGCCATTTTTGGAGTGCCATTGACAACGCTTAACCTGTCTCCCCTGCAAAATGAGATTTTAGCTTTCTGTTCACTTCTTGCTACACATTGCATTTTACTCTTCTGGAAATCTCCCACACCTCCAGCTACATTACTATGGCGTAACACTGTCAGGGCATTTTTGAGTGTGGAGAAGATTTCACTAACAGTGAAGGGTAGTTTAGAAAAATTTACTATTAAGTGGACACCCTTTGTGGAGTACCTCTGCATTTTACTCTTCTGGAAATCTCCCACACCTCCAGCTACATTACTATGGCGTAACACTGTCAGGGCATTTTTGAGTGTGGAGAAGATTTCACTAACAGTGAAGGGTAGTTTAGAAAAATTTACTATTAAGTGGACACCCTTTGTGGAGTACCTCAAATCTTTACCTCCTTACTGTGTAGAATTGTGTAATTTACCCACCATGTGACAAACTTATAAAGACTGTAATGTATTACCCTGATGCATGCTAAATAATCCAGGTAGAAAAATCTATAAAGGCTAAGTCTGGTCCTCTGGACATTCATCCTCTGGACATTGTTTTTTTTTTTTTGAATGTCCAGAGGACCAGACTTAGCTTTTTTAGACTGTAATGTATTATTTATTTTTTAGCCCCCCCCCCCACACACTTTTTCCCTCTTTTATTTATTTATTTTATTTTATTTATTTATTTTTACTTTTTTCTCTTTGTTCTTGCATTTGTACACTGTTTTGTATTGTGAATAACATTGTACAATCTCTTGATAAATAAATTAATTTAAAAATAAAAATAAAAAATAATTCTAGAGCGAGACAAAGGTGGCTTTGGCAAGCCAAGTGTCTCAATAGCCACTTTTACCTATTAATGAAACACTTGGCTTGCCATATTACCCGGTACTCAAATGCCCTCTAGTGGCTGAAAATGGTAGTGTTCAATATTTTTCATATCAGAATGAATGAATGAAAACAGGACTCAGACAAAAATTGGGTTAAAAAATATGGGGGAAAAAAAAACAAGTTGCTTCAGTGTATAAGTCACAGAGTGCATGTTAATTTATTCAAAAAGTGTGACTCATGAGGCAAAAAATACAGCACAAAACACTTTATTGGTAAAAGGAACTTGTTTATTTTCACCTCAAAGTTTCCAAAACGTATGTATTTAGTTTGGTTCTAACATAAAATGTGCTTGTGTAGATCTGATAGGCAGCACAGCCAATATTAATGTGACATTTCAACATTTACCTGCTGTTGTCGTGTCTACTCAAAGTCCTACTCGTATTCTTTATCTCTAGTTTATTTTTTTATTTTTAGACTGATTAAAACGGCTAATCAGAAAAGCTCAGAAGTGATTTTTCCTTTTCACGAAATGTCAAAGGCCTTTGAGTTCATTGTGAGATCTGTGAGAGGTCAGCTTCTAACCTGAAATATTCTCCATCATCCTGCTAGTTGTATATTTGCTTTCAGTCGTCTGGTTTTAAAAGACCTGCTGAGAAAGTGAACACACAAACGGCATCGCTTTGAAGTTATTTAATCTATTATTTAATCTTTCATGACATCTGAGCTTTCTTCATCGAAACTTAACCTCATTTACCTGGAAGCCCAACAAAAAACAATCATGTTTTTTTTAAATGAGACTACCGGTAATCGTTTTAAAGCTTCTCTTAGAGGATATTGGCTGTGTTTTCTGTGAAGTTTTCATTGTACAAATTGAGATTAAAAGAAAAACTCAACCTACTGATTAAAAAAAATAGCTTCATGCTACATGGAGCAATGATTTATTTTTAACTTAAACTGAATTCATTTCAGTTTATTTATATAGCGCCAAGTCACAGCAGAAGCCATCTCAGAGCACTGAACAGAAACATTCATATATAAAATAAGTAATTATTAATATTTATCGGAGGACTCTCATCTTGAGCAAGCACGAAGGCGACAGTGGAAAGGAAAAACTCCCTCATAAGGAAGAAACTTTTAGCAGAACCAGACTCAGGAACAGTGACGGCATATTTGAAAAAAAAACTTTAATCAAATTACTGATTACTCCTTGAAAAAGTAACTTAGTTAAGTTACTTGATTTGGGATTGGAAAGTAACTAAGTTAGATTACAAGTTACTTTATTACCGGTAGTTTCTTTCAGCAGCTGCTGACAACAACCCTCTGCCACCTCAACATAAAAATTACATTGAGCTTTGCCAATAATTACTTTATTGAAAGTGCGTTCTATAATGGTAACATCAACAATGTATCTCCTGACATGTAAAGTTGAACTTAAAACTATTTCAGGAAAGTGAGGCAGTTTGGCATTTACAGTAATGGGAATTCGGTTAATTATTATAACATGAAACGAAGGCGAGCCAACCGTGTTGACGGCAGCATTTCTTCTACCACAAACCNAACTAAGTTAGATTACAAGTTACTTTATTACCGGTAGTTACTTTCAGCAGCTGCTGACAACAACCCTCTGCCACCTCAACATAAAAATTACATTGAGCTTTGCCAATAATTACTTTATTGAAAGTGCGTTCTATAATGGTAACATCAACAATGTATCTCCTGACATGTAAAGTTGAACTTAAAACTATTTCAGGAAAGTGAGGCAGTTTGGCATTTACAGTAATGGGAATTCGGTTAATTATTATAACATGAAACGAAGGCGAGCCAACCGTGTTGACGGCAGCATTTCTTCTACCACAAACCGTCCGACCAACTTTCCTTTGCTGACAGAAACTCAAAATACAAAGTTTCTGTATTTCCAGCTACAAAATGCGTATCTTCCTCCTCGCTCCGTTGTTTACGTTTCTGTCGCAGCGTAGGTGCTGACAATGTGACGGGATTGTCGCATAGACCAATCATCGCTCCCCAAGACACATAGAGGAAATGAACTGAATTACTAGAGAAAATGACAAAAATAGTAACGCACTGTAATTTGGATAAGTAACGTTAATCTGTTTATTGGATTTGACATAGCAACACGTTAGATTACTAGTTACTGAAAAAAGTGGTCTGATTACTGCTCAGGACAAGTGACCATCTGCTTCAACCGTCTGGGCTTGAGAGGAACAGGAAGGAAGAATGGCAGGTCAAAAATCACATGTTAAGATAGAAATAGTATCAAACAAAAATTTCAATTTTAACAATTCAATAAAGGAAGTGAGGTCACATTGCCCTCCAGTAGTCTAAGCCTATGGCAGCATAATAAGCCAACCCTAATTATCAGAGAGTCAGAGTCAGAGAGTCTTTATTGTCATTTGCACCGCATGTGGTACATGTGATGAAAACGAGATTATGTACACAGGGTCCCAGTTACATCCAACAACAAATGCAAGAGAAAAACAGTAATAACATCTAGAATTAACTAAGAAAAACATCAACTAGTAATACACTGCCCTAATGTAATAGAAAAACATCATTATAAACAGCAGCACGAACACGAGTCTGTATGAGCAGATGGTCACAAATGAACACAGCAACAAGAAACAGATCAGCAGCAACAAGAAAACAGAAAAAAAAATTATAGGATTTATCAAAAAGGAAAGTCTTAATCCCAGTCTTAAAACTGGACAATGTGTCAGCCTCATGGACAGAAAGTGGAAGTTGGTTCCACGAGAGAGGAGCCTGATAACTGAAAGATCTTCCTCCCATTCTGTTTTTGGAAGATCTAGGGACCGCAAGTAAGCCTGCAGTCTGAGAGCAAAGTGCTCTGTTGGGAAAATATGGAACAATAAGATCTCAAATATAAGATGGAGCTAGGTTGTTGAGGGCTTTGTATGTTAGAAGTAAGATTTTGAATTTAATTCTGAAATTGACAGGGAGCCAATGGAGAGAAGCTAAAACTGGAAAGATATGAGCTCTCCTACTAACTCCAGTTAAGACTCTGGCAGCAGTATTTTGGATCAGCTGAAGACTTTAAAGAAGTATTTGTACACCCAGAGAACAAACCATTTTAATAGTCCAGTCTAGATGTGACAAATGCATGAACCAGTTTTTCTGCATCATTTTTTAGATAAGATGCAATTCTAGCAATATTACGCAGGTGGAAAAAGGGGGTTCTGGTAACGTTTTAAAAATGATTTGAAGTTTATGTTAGGGGAAAAAAACAACAACTCACACACATTTACGGAACAAATAACAACTGCTGTTGATCAAAAACAATATTGTGTCAGTATTTTTGTTGATTTAAAAAAAGCATTTGATACTATTGATCACACCATTCTCCTAGAAAAACTGAACAAATATGGTATTAGAGGACCAGCATTACAGTGGGTATCTAGCTATTTGAAAGATAGGAAACAGTTTGTACAAATAAATGATGTAAGATCTGACCTCTGTAATATCACATGTGGAGTTCCCCAGGGCTCTGTGCTGGGACCAAAGCTATTTATTTTATATGTGAATGACTTGGTAAATGTGTCAGGACTCCTTAAATGTATACTTTTTGCTGATGATACCACATTTTTCTGTTTAGGTGAAGATATAGAACAATGTTGGAATTGATAAAGACAGAATTTACCAAAATACAAACTTGGTTTAAAATCAATAAATTATCATTAAATCTAGAAAAAACTAATTACATGATATTCAGTAATAAAAAGAAAACTGTTGACGTTCCACTCAAAATTGAGGGTGTTGAGATTTGTAGAGTGAGTGAGGTGAAGTTTTTGGGTGTTATCATTGACGACAAACTGACATGGAAACAACACATAAATTCTGTAAGAATAAAAATAGCTAAATCAATTGCAGTACTATACAAGGTCAGAGACCTATTGAATGATAAAGCTCTGTATTTGTTGTATAACACAATCATTGTTCCACACTTAATCTATTGTATTGATGTTTGGGGAAAAGCGTGTAAAACAATCACAAAGCCTATTTTTGTATTACAGAAAAGAGCTGTAAGAATTATCACTAGAAAACATTACTGTCATCCATCCAGTACATTATTTTATCAACTGAAATTATTGAAATTCCATGATTTGGTTGATTATAATATTTTATCAATTATGTATAGGGCTCAAAATAACGATTTACCTTTAAATATCCAAATGCAATTTTGTTAAAAGACAAAGTTGTTATAATCTTAAAGGGATTGTGACATGATTTTTTTACTATTCATAAAATTGCTCAAAATATATATATTTTATCATTTAAATATGTTTGTTTTTGCAAACAAAATGATAAATCACTTTAATTTTGCTTTAAAAGTGATTTTGAACTTCAAGCCGTGTTTAATCATGGGAAATCCGATTACACTCGAACGCACCATATGTGATGTCACACTGGGCAGAGGGCTGTGGTGTCTTTAATAGCGGACAATTTAAAACTGGACGAATTTAGCAATCTATGTGAAGATTTGAGCTATTTGTCTTCATTTTGGGAAGCAGAAAATTGTTTGGGTGATGGAACAAGAAACAACAGGATCTAATTTAGGTCTGATGCTGTATCAGACTTCCTTCATGTCGAGCTGCTCATACCTGCGCACTGTGACAAGCCCAGAGCTCTGCCCGGTGTGACATCACAGATGGTGCGTTCGTGTGTAATGGGATTTCCCATGATTAAACACGGCTTGAAGTTCAAAATCACTTTTAAAGCAAAATTAAAGTGATTTATCATTTTGTTTGCAAAAACAAACATATTTAAATGATAAAATATATATATTTTGAGCAATTTTATGAATAGTAAAAAAATCATGTCACAATCCCTTTAAGGGGACAGAGATGTTTGTAAAACCACAATTCAGAACTAGCTTGAAGGGACGTTCTACCTCAATCCAGGGAATTAGATTATGGAATGGCTTGGAGAATGTAGTTAAAAATGCCAAGTCACTGTTTACATTTAAGAAAATGGTCAAAAGGAATTTGTTGAAAAAATATATATGAATTAGCATAATGTGTATTGCATCAATTATTAGTTATGTATTAGTATTAGAAAGTTAGAAAGAGTTAGTCATTTTGTACTGCTGGTGAAAGACTATTATTGTTTAATCTGATTGTTTGAAAAAAGGGGCAGATATAATAAGATTTATTCTTCTTTCTGCTACCTTTCATTTTTTTACATTGTGTACGTGTCGTTGATGGGATTGTCTTGTATTGTATTTCTTTTGTAAAAAAATGAACAAATTTAATAAACATAAACATAAACATTTACAAGATTACTGTAATATGCTTCAGAATACGTTTTCAACAAATACTGCTGCAGAGCAGAATTCAATAGAAAAAAATTATTCTCTAATGGTGACTCCCTGATTATTCAGGGAATTGAAATTTTGTTTATTTCCACCTGGATAAAGTTGTTGACTAGCTAAGCACCAAAAATTGCACAATTTATTTGAAGTGGGAGCCCTGAAGATGTTGCAAAAATGCAACAGTTTTTAAAACACCAATGAACGCTGCTTCAATGAAGCAGAAAACTAGAATTAGTTGCAAAAAACAAAAACGTTTGGAATAACTGTGGCTAAGCTGAGAAAACTATTTTAGTGGAATTACTGGAATTTATATGTACTACATATACAAGAGTGTTAAAAACATTAATACAGTATTTAAAAAAAATCCAATGTGTATGACAAATTCTTAGAAAACAACAAGACAACTAGAGAAATTGCATTTCATGCAAATATGCATTTTGAATTCTTATTTTAGAACTTGCTGAAAAACAGCTGAAATTAGCTAAAAATATGCTGAAATGTAGAAGAAAATGTAGAACAAGCATAAATCAGCAGGAGAAAGCAGAAAGAACACAAAAGTTGAAATGAGTGCAAAAAATGCGGAATTAGCTGAAAAGCTAATATTAGCATAAAAACAGCTTAAAGGTTCAGTCTGCAGTTTCTGTAGAACAGCAGCACTTAGAAAAAATTTCAACAAGCAAAGCATTCTGATCCCTCCCCCTCAGAGCCATATATGGCTCTGCCCCCTTGTGGTCTGTTGAAATTTGAATTCAAGCTCTGTTTTTATTGGCTGATTCAAATTCAAGCTCGGTTTTTATTGGCTGGTTACAAACTTTGTTTTTATTGGCTGGAAAATGGCGGGTCACTTTTTCTTTTTAGAAATGCTTATTTACCACCTGGAGAAGCAAGGGGACAATATTTTTTTTTAGTTTTTTCAGAGATTACCTCTCTAACATCAATCTAGTGACAGAGTGAAGAAATATGTTAAAATATATATTGTTTGAAAAGTTACAGACTACATTACAATCTTACATACCCCAGCTTTAATTGTAGCTGAAATTACTGAAACTAACAGAAATAAGCTGAAAGGAGCATTGCAAGCTGAAATGAGCAAAAAACAACAACAATTTAATTAGGCTGGAAGTAGCAGAAATTACCATGAAAAACTTGAATTTATCTAAAAACAGCTGAAATTAGCTAAATATTTAAAAAAGCTACCTGAAAATGTAGAATAAATTTTAATTAGTTTAAGAAAACAGAAAGAACATGTTTGTCCAATTAGGCTGAAAGAAGCAGAAATTAGCACAAAAAGTGGAAATTACCTAAAAAAAGATTAAATTAGCGTAAACTAGCTGAAAAGTAGCTAAATAAGCAGAAAGAAGCTTAAGTCACCAGAAGGAAGTGGAGAGAGCACATTTTTGCTGAATTAGGCTGAAAAAAGTTAAAATGTGTGCAACAAAAGTGGAATTAGCTGAAAAAGCTAAAATAAGCATTAAAACAGCTAAAATAACTGAACTAGCAGAAAAAGCAGAAACTTGCAGAAATGAGCTGAAAGGAGCACAAAACAGCTGAAAGTAGCTGAAAACAGTTTAAATTTGCACAAAGAAACTGAACCAGAACAAAACGTGAAAGAGCAGCAAAAGGTGTAAACACATCTAAAGATTTGTAGATGTAAAATGAGCTAAATTCATTTTCTATGAGACAAAAAAAAAGTCAGAAAAGGCTAAATATTTCAAAAAGCCAAAGTTGCACCAATACCAAAAGTCACAGCAGGATTGTCCTGAAGGAGCTGAACATTTTGTGGTTTATTGAAATAGCACAAAAACTGATGAGAAACGCACCGAAAAAAGTACGGAAGGCAAATGGATCAAAATGAGCAAGAGGTGAACAACAAAATGTAAACCACAGCTCAACACAAAAACAAAAACGCAAAACTTTTGTGCAAAAAGAAAAGCAGGCTAAAGGCCACAGTATAGCTCTGCGTTCGGACGAACGCCGCTCTACGCGCGCGTTCTGTGCGCAGGCAGTTCACAGTATAGCTCTGCGTTCGTTCTCGTGTTAATGCTCGCGTTTTCGCTCCAAATTTTTGACGTCATTTGAGCAGCAGCAGGGCAGAGCGTTTACCTAAGGGACAAATTGAGGTAGCTGATTGGTCATTTGCTGACACGCCTACTGATTTGATTGACAGGTCGGGTGGGGACAAAGGCACGAGCTGGCAGCCGCCGCAGCGGTGTTCTGTGTTTATATGTTAATAAAAAAGTTCTAAAAAATAAAATAAAAACAGTGAGCGCTGGTCCAGCACACCAGGAAATCTGCAGAACCTCACGCAGCCACGCTGGACCCGAGTTTAATTCGCTCGTGAAAAATTAATTCATTTCCTCATCATTTCAGTCATGGAGTCAACGGAGGAGGAAGCGATCACTTGACTTTTGGCAAAAAAACAAAAGAAAAGGCCAGATCAGGGATGAAGAAGGGGAATTTAATACATTTGTGTCACATACAAAACAGTCCGGCACCGGGCAGTTTATTGTGCAACAACGCGCTTGCGTTCGCGGTCGTAAAATTTGAGCTTGGCACGTTCGTGCCCGCGTTCAAACACTTGTGCCTCTGCGTTCGAACAGCGTCGAGTGGCGTTCGGCCGAACGCAGAGCTATACTGGGGCCTTAACTTGTTTTGTCTGCGCTACAGTTTTCCAATGGAGATTTCTTTACAGTTTTACCAACCTTGCAAAATGACCCCAGTTTTAGGCTATAAAAATAAACAAGGCTGAACATTTTCCAGTTCTGGTGTGAACACAGTTTGTGGTTCACACTCCAGAAATGAAACGTTCATCTAATTTTCAGAACCCGTGGAAGAAAGCCAGGGTTTGACTTTTAACAAATCCTCGCTCCTGTAAGCAGTGTGGTCTCACACTAACTAAAACCTGTTTAATTATTCACAGACCTGAGCCAGTGAAACCAGCTGAAATATTAATGAAACAACATAACTTTCTATATTCGAGTAATTAGCTTGAGTCCTACTGACTCTCCAAAGTGATTTCCACAGTCAGAGGCTGAATGGGATCTGTAAGATATTTAAAAGAGCACAGAAGTGATGCATTAAACTGAGGCATTGCAGCGCACCGAGAGGGAACCTTTGGCTTATTTTAATCTATCATTAGTTTAAAAAGCAAAGCATAATCCCTCGCTACGCGTATTGCTATTTTCTTTATGACTCTTGCAAGAAATAAACAAGTTCCTTATTCCATGAATCTCCACGTTTATTCTCTCGCAGGCACAGTTCACCTAAGAGACCAAATTAAAATAATTTCATTCTTTGTGCTTGTTTCTGTAACACACATTATTTTTCATTTTCCTTCACAAGATTTCAGAGAGTAAATTGGCAGCATTTTCACTTAAACACATGGCCGTTTTCTTTTGTCCATAACCCCCTTTTTTTTCTAGATTTCTGTTATGAAAGGTTATGGAAAAACTTGTTCGACCCGATTACAGTAAGGTTATGTCTTATTGAAATGACTCATGTGAATTAGGGCTGGGCGATATGGACCAAAATTAATTTTTCGATATGTTTACGATAAATCACAATATACGATATATATCAATATTGTTTTTCTTTCCATAAAGTAATAACAAAAACATATTTCTGAGTCAAAACGTTGTCCCAGTTGTCACACAGGCACATTTTTTAACAAACAGCTGTAACTCTACAAAATAAATGTCTAAAAAATTAACTATTTACATTTATTAAATAATAATCCTCTGCTGCAACGCCTTCCCAACATTAGTAAGCGTGTGTGAAGCAACACATGAGGGGCTGTGTTTGTATTTGGCGAGGGAGGAGGGGCCACGTGAAGTTCATTCATTCAACCTTTATTTATACAGATTATTCACATTGAGCCTCAGGGACTCATTTACAAGTGAGATCTGTTTCGACAGACAAAAAGTAGAGAAAAGCGACAATAGAGTGAGGAGGCAAAAAAAAAAAAAAACTTAACTGGCACTAAGGTGTGGCCGTGGAAGAGTGCCAGAAATTGAATAAAATAAAAATAAAGACCCCGTGCATAAAGCAACACAGTGACACAGACATTCTGAGGAGGGGAGGGCAAAGGCTGAGAGATTGTCCATGAACACTGCAAGAGGTTCTATAGTAGTTGGTGCAGATGAGAGAAAAAGAACCACCGATTTTCAATTCTAATTATACTTGATGGTTGCGATAGAGCCAGTTTAACCGGTGAGAGAGTTGGACTCTACCAAGGTTGACCTTTGACACCCATTCTGTTCATAATTTTATGGACAGAATTTCTAGGCGCAGGAACATACTTTGTATATACAGGTAGAACCCGACTTACGACGGAGATCCGTTCCTACGCGGCATCGTAACTCGAATTTCGCCGTAAGTCAGAAAATACGTCCAAACTGCACCTTATACGTACAATAAATGGTAAATGTAAATGGAGCTTATTTATATAGCGCTTTCCAGCCCCCTATGAGGGCCCCCAAAGTGCTTTACAATACCAACCATCCACCCATTCATACACACATTCATACACCGGTAGTGTATTTTACCAAGCACTTAGCCTATCCTAACACAGTACCCTACATAATTATCAAAAACACATACATTTGGAGCCATAATGAAGGAAAAAAATTTATTTTCCTACTGGGAGCTGGTGGAGTCTTCATCCGTCTGTTAGCATGTTAGCTCGTTGCTTAGCTGTAGCCTCTCTGCCTCGTAAACCTCCAGTCCAAACAAAGGTCTCCTGTACTTTTCCACATGCGGTCCAGAGTTTTACAGTAAGGTCTGTTAGCATGTTAGCCCCTCCTCTGCCTCGGGTCTGCCTGTAAACAATGAGGTCTCCTGTAATTTTAAGCTGTCGTAAGTCGAGGACCACCTGTATACATATGTATATATATATATTTTTTTTTCTTCATAAAAGTTAATCCAGGTGGGCTCTTGGCCTCACCTGGATTAAATTTTGGCTCATATAACTGGTCAGAAATAAAACTCCCTTTCCCCCCAAAATGTCATTCAAAACATTATCTACAACAGGCAAGATACTTTAAAAATTCATATTTCTACAGTACCCTAAAAGCTCTAGACAATTTTAGTTTAGCTTGTTGACTTTTGACTATACTGGGAAAAATAAGCAACAGACTTTTGTCGTTGTTGTTTAACCCCCAGAAAGCTGCATTCTTCAAACAGCGTTGAAGAAACAAACCAATTCATTTTTTTTGACGTAAACTGACAGTCCAGTAGAGGTCACCTTCAGATAAACCCCTCAACCAGCCTGTGGACTCCCCACTGGGCTGCACAGCATCCAGCCACCCTTGAACTGACTGCAAATGTCAAACCGTGGTAGAAAAACCTGAAAATAGACCTTCTCTCTTCTCCGAGGATGATTAAAAGTTAGTGAAGCTGGGAATCCTCAGACCTATATTGGAGATGATTACCTCTTTTGAACATCAGTTGT
>JBBPBX010060775.1:0-21333 GCA_038048925.1 Garcialebias charrua
CCTTTATTTAAGCAGGCAAATCCCATAGAGATCACAGATCTCTTTTTCAAGGGAGGCCTGGACCTGAAGGCCGAACATGCATGTTTTGGATCTGTTGGAGGAAACCGGAGTACTCTGATAAAACCCACGCAAGCACGAGAAGAACATGCAAACTCCACACAGAAACACTCCAGGTCCAACCAGGGATTGAACCCAGGACCTTCTTGATGTGAGACAACAGTGCTAACCACTGAGACATCGTGCTGCCAAATTTGAGCACATCAGTTAAAAAATTGCTGCAAAACGCACTCGAGTTGCCAAACATTTTCATATCTATGGGGTGCCATTAGCAAAGTTACAAAAATCAACAGCAATATTTTAGTTTAGAGAAAACAAAATTTTCCAGTCATATTTCAACCATTAATACATGTCGTTCTAAATTAAATATTTAATTTGATAGCTAAATATCTAGTTTACAAAACTAAATACTGAACTTGCAAGTAAAATATTTAGTTCAGATGGTTAGTGGGTGGGTGAGCGTGTGTTGATACATACCTATCAAGAAATTTGTAGACAAAGTCCTTGGTGTGCTTCCTCCAATTCTGGAAATCTGCAGAACCTGTTGAAATAAATCCATGATACAGTTCACTGACACTTCAAAGTGTTTGGTTGTACAGTACTGTACTGCGTTATGCTCGGCTTTCCTCCAGACTTGTAAAACCTACCAGGGTAGCAAATTTAGAGTCACGAGGTGCTCCTCTCTCACAAAATCCTCCATGGTCTCCATCCTCTTTGGCACAGCTGGAGGTGGGATGTACACGGTGTAGGCGATCGCCGAGGTCAAAGAAGTTGAATACGCTGAAACACTGGGGGGGGGAAAATAAAACAAACACACATTTCTTGATTACAATGTTATCTCTCCAACAGCAAGGTGGCTGGTGATCATTTTTTTCCAAGTGTCTCACTGCTAACTGTTCAATACTTACCATCCTCAGGCAATGGGAATGCCCATCTTCCAATTTCTGATCTGGAAGTGGCATCGGTTTTCCATGAAAAAAATAATAAAATAATAATAAAAAATTATTTTGCAAGGCCTGATAAAATAAACAATGGTTTAAAGTGTAATGTATACCGGTACTCACTGGGCGTTGACAGGTCCTTGGGTTGAGGCGCTGCACTTGCTGAGGACAAAAACAAAAGATTATTCAGCGATGCAAAATAATTAAGATGAAGCAAAAAGGTGCATTAGCTGTGACATGTCCTAGGACCAACGCTCCACAAATTATATATATACCCGGTATATATATAAAAAGTAGGCCACACAAAAGTCTCTGCTCAGAGGCCTGCATGCACGCGCACAGACTGGGGAGATTTTTTTTATTTTTTATTCGTCCATTCAGTAACTGATTACATGTATTGATGAAAAACATTTCCTTTTCACCTTCCAGCCTTGTTGATGATCATTTCAGTTCCTACATGGTCGAATTTGCCCCAGAGGTCCTTGTCATGTAGGACAACTTTGATGTCTTCCACCCCCTGTACAACAAACAGTTTGTGATTTGATTCACAGTCTTTACTTTATATTCTGAAGGGGAAGTTGGATGTGGTGAAAAGTCAAATAAATGATTATTTACACACTTGAGCTGCTACCTGCTGGCTGGACGCCTTCAGAGGACTGTCCTTGGTGGACTATTTTGGGGGGTCCGCGACTCCGCGCACTCCGAGTCCGAGCGCTCTGCAAGGTTGAACTGGTCCCCTCCGTTTGCCATGTCCTAAAAGACACGCACACAGGTTCCACACATGTTTGGAGTTTAACTGGTGCAATATAATTAGTGGGTTTCATCACAATGAGACATTTTGACACCAAACATTAAAGATTTGGGACAGTGGTCGTTTGTCCTCATCAAACTAACTCATAAACATGATTCATTTTGATAAGACCGCGCGCGCCACGTTCGGTCACATAACCTGATCAAGCTTAATCTGAAATGAGATTACACGAGATTATAAATAAACTAACTTCAGAAAAAGAGGATCATGAGGATCCTGAGCAGTTGACAACAATGATGTGTTTGTCATGTGAATGCTCCATCAGGGATTGTGTCTTGAAAGTGCACGCTTTGTTTCTCGGGGGAGGATGGGGTCACAAAACATACCTAGGACACATGCTGGTGAAGATTCTCAGTCATCCAGGACATGATAAATCAAAAAGGCGTTCAATTCAGGATCAACTGGACTTTATTTGTAACAGAAAACGTTTCGACTTCTGTCCAGAAGTCTTTTTCAATTCTGAATGGAAGCTGTGAGAACGAGAAGTTTTATACAGGCTTACAAGTCAATAACACATACATGTAAATTGACAGATCACACCTTAACAGTAGGGAGTCCCTTGAAGTCTCTGACAGAAAACACAACTAATCACAGCTGAGGTAACACATACATGTAAATTGACAGAACACACCTTAACAGTAGGGAGTTCCCTTGAAGTCTCTGACAGAAAACACAACAACTGTATGTAAATTGACAAACAACACCTCACAGCCCAACAACAGAGGCTTCTCAACAAACTTTGTTAGTCTAATTCACAGACAAGACACCTCTGCTCCCATCCGGTGTAAGACCTTTGTGAATCAGGCCCAAAACTGAGTTGTAAGTTTTGGAAAGTTGAAATCTCAGACCTCCTCCTCTGTTAACTCCTATGAGGGGACAACTCCAAGCCATTGGTTCCGTTATGTGGATGACACCTGGGTCAAAATCCAAGCCAGGGAGGTGGAAGCTTTCACCAGACACATTAACTCAGTTGATAACAACATCAAGTTCACCAGAGAGGATGCTAACGATAACAAGCTGCCTTTTTTGGACTGTTTGGTGCATATGGAGGGAGAGGACAGTCTCAACATTGAAGTTTACAGAAAACCAACCCACACAGACCAGTATCTTCTGTTTGACTCTCACCATCCACTGGAGCACAAACTTTCTGTTATCAGAACCTTACAGCATCGGGCAGAACACATCCCCACAAGGACAGAAGGGAAGGAAAAGGAACAGAAACACATCAACAAATCGCTGCAAACATGTGGATATCCCAACTGGGCTTTTGTCAAGTCAGCGAGAAAATCTGCTAAACACAATAATCAACAGAAAAATGCTAACAGACGGAAAAACATTGTCATTCCTTATGTTGCTGGAGTCTCAGAGAATTTCAGAAGGATTTTCAACAAACACAACATCCCAGTACATTTCAAACCCAGCAGAACTCTCAGACAGAGGCTGGTCCACCCGAAGGACAGAACCCCCACACACAAACAGAGTGGTGTGGTGTATGCAGTCCAGTGCAGCGAGGTCTGCTCAGACCGTTACATTGGAGAAACGAAGCAGCCTCTTCACAAACGAATGTCCCAACACAGGAGAGCCACCACCTCTGGACAAAACTCAGCTGTTCACCTTCACCTCACGGACAAGGGACACTCATTTGAGGATGAAAATGTGCAAATTTTGGACCGAGAACACAGATGGTTTGAGAGGGGTGTTAAGGAAGCTTTGTATGTTAAGAGAGAAAAACCTTCTCTTAACAGAGGAGGAGGTCTGAGATTTCAACTTTCCAAAACTTACAACTCAGTTTTGGGGCTGATTCACAAAGGTCTTACACCGGATGGGAGCAGAGGTGTCTTGTCTGTGAATTAGACTAACAAAGTTTGTTGAGAAGCCTCTGTTGTTGGGCTGTGAGGTGTTGTTTGTCAATTTACATACAGTTGTTGTGTTTTCTGTCAGAGACTTCAAGGGAACTCCCTACTGTTAAGGTGTGTTCTGTCAATTTACATGTATGTGTTACCTCAGCTGTGATTAGTTGTGTTTTCTGTCAGAGACTTCAAGGGACTCCCTACTGTTAAGGTGTGATCTGTCAATTTACATGTATGTGTTATTGACTTGTAAGCCTGTATAAAACTTCTCGTTCTCACAGCTTCCATTCAGAATTGAAAAAGACTTCTGGACAGAAGTCGAAACGTTTTCTGTTACAAATAAAGTCCAGTTGATCCTGAATTGAACGCCTTTTTGATATACCTAGGACACCAAATTCCAAGTCCAGATTAACACCACACACCTGACAGAAAGAAAAAAAAAAACAGTTGTTTATAAACACAACTGGAGCGACATGTTCACAGAGATATTAGTCAGAATGTAGTTTAGACTTATCTCATTTTGCCTAGTCAAAGTAAAATTAGAGATAGGAGACATTTTAAAGCTTTTTTATTTCACATTTACTCATTCATTTGCAACTGAAAAGCTTTGGTCTGAATTCAGGTCATCTGGACAGTTTTTTTCTATTTTTTAATGCTGAAACGTTTCACCTTCCAGCCGGCTAATTCATCAGTCTAAAACAAGCAGGTTGAATGAATGAATAATGGGGACGCATGCAGGCCTCGATAGTCTCAAAGCAAAACAAAGAAACAAAAACAAAACAAAAAAAACTCGTAGCATACGGCTTACTTGCATAGAATAACTTATTTTCTAAACTGTACTGTTCGATTTTCTTTACATCGTCTGCCGCAGACGTAGATACAAGTTAGCTTACGTTAGCTCGTTAGCTCCAAAGTTAGCTCCATCGTTAGCTATGTACGTGAAACCACAGAATTCAAGAGAGTAAAGCTACAAAACAGAACCAATTACCTTCAACTTCTGAATGGATTGCAGCAAGTTTAGGACAGGAGTTCCGTGACAAATGAACTGAACACAGTTGAGCTCGATAGATCACAGCAGCACAGACAGAAAATAAACAACAACGGTTGAGATTCAAGCCAGCGGCGCGGTTCAACAAGAGAGGCGTTGACTGGTTGGAACAGATCACGTGATACCTCCACCAATCCAATCATAACGCTCGAGCTCCGAAGTTCTTCTTCTTGTTTTTTAATGGAAGAAAGCAAAAAACACAAGTACTGCCACCTACTGAAATGAATGTGTGACCTCGACGTCGTGGAATAAATGAGGTTTCTTGTAAATGAGTCGAGTCTAACCTGCCTAAATAAAGGTTGAATAACAACAACAACAACAACAACAAAAATTATATTCTTCAAATAAATAATATACAGTATATATAATTTGTAAAAAAGAAAAAAAGAATTGAGGAAATGCATTAAAATGTTATTAAAAAACAACATTCTTAATAAATCAATTGTCTAACTGCAAATTTATAGTCCTAAAAGTTTAACTCTGTGAACCAGGTCCAGATAACGTCCAAAACTGACGTTCATACGACGTACAAATGCGGTCATGGTTAGACGTCAAAAATAGACCTTGTTTGCACGTCGGGGCGACGTCTAGAATTGGACTCTCAAATGACGGACAAGTCTAATTTGTAAAAAAAATAAAAAAGAATTGAGGAAATGCATTAAAATGATATTAAAAAACAACATTCTTAATAAATCAATTGTCTAACTGCACTTTTATAGTCCTAAAAGTTTAACTCTGTGAAGCGGGTCCAGATCACCTCCAAAACTGACGTTCATATGACGTACAAATGCGGTCATATTTAGACGTCAAAAAAAGACCTTGTTTGCACGTCGGGGCGACGTCTAGAATTGGTCTTCGACCAACGGGCTCTATATAGACGTCACCTCGACGTCCCCTGGACGTCTACTGTTTAGTGGGAAATTCATTTTGAAATGTCAATTTTGAAAATTAAAATGAAATAGCAGAAATGCTTTTTAATTTCAAAGTCAAGCTGCCTTTTTTGAGTCAGAAATAAAATTAAGATTAAATCATTTTCATTTTCTTAGTCAACACTGTCAATTGTCATTGAACTACAGAGCAAACTGCCTTTTCATTTTCAGCCTGCCCCCCTGCGCTTTTAGTGTGACAATATTCAATCTCAAATGGCAAATCCAAGTCCCGCCCACTGAATCACTGATTGGCTGTTTTAGGAGCAGGCGGAGATTTAGCCAGGAGCAGGGGCGTGCAGAGCCCACTAAAGGGGCAGGTGCTCAAAAAAAAAAAGGGGGCACATCTAACCGCATTTTAGGACAGAATATTAACAAAGTCACATAGCTTTCAGAGTTAAATAAACAATGATAAATTACAAAATTGTGAGATATACTATCAAAGCTTAGGAAAACCTCTACATAGAACAAAAAGGTGTTCAATACAAGATCAATTGGACTTTATTTGTAATAGAATCTTCACCAGCATCTACATAGAACATACAACTACTGTATCCATATGTAAAATATTTTATTAGTAATTTCTTTCTGCAGGTCTACTTTGTTATAGGAAAGCATTGCAATATTCAAACCTGCGATTTAGCAAGATATGTAAATCAGAGCTACACCACCAGATATATTTTGTCTTTACAGATTTATTAAAAATGTAAACAAGGGCACAATGCAACTTTTTAGTGTACTGTAATCTATAAAAGAAAGAGCTGCCTGGTTTGCTACACTTGCAGTGGAGATGAAGATGGTCCATTCAGAAAAGCAGAGCTGCATCAAACTTTAATGTGGAACTGCAGAAGAAAACTAAACAAAAGCAAAAATTGAGTTGTTAATGCAGGTCACCATGAGAAAAGCCTACTGAGACTAACTGACCACCAAAATTTAGACCTATATCTCTATTTGTGTCTTAGTGTATTTGTAAGTACCTATATACATTTTCTTCAATCTTTCCTCTTCTTTTTTCTTGTCAGTTTCTCTTTTTTCCTCATTGTCTCATCTTCTCTGTGTTGAGTGGAGGCCAATGTCTCTTATTTATTTCGGTCTCTTGCCTTTCTTTTTTCCCCCAAACTGAATCTAAGATCCAAAATCTTCTTTTCCATCATGGTGAACTGTTTAAAAACAAACTTCCAACTTTTAAGCATTTTTGCTATTTTTGTTCTCTTCTTATTTAATAATAATAATAATAATAATAAATTCAATTTACCGATTCAATTACCGATCGATCTACGTTCCCACCCTCATCTATGGTCATGAGCTTTGGGTTATGACCGAAAGAACAAGATCTCGGATACAAGCGGCTGAAATGAGTTTTCTCCGCAGGGTGGCTGGACTCTCCCTTAGAGATAGGGTGAGAAGCTCAGTCATCCGGGAGGGACTCGGAGTAGAGCCGCTGCTTCTCCACATCGAGAGGAGCCAGTTGAGGTGGCTCGGGCATCTGGTTAGGATGCCTCCTGGACGCCTCCCTGGTGAGGTGTTCCGGGCATGTCCCACCGGGAGGAGACCCAGAGGAAGACCCAGGATACGCTGGAGGGACTATGTTTCTCGGCTGGCCTGGGAACGCCTTGGGATTCCCCCAGAGGAGCTGCTCCAAGTGGCTGGGGAGAGGGAAGTCTGGGCCTCCCTACTTAGGCTGCTACCCCCGCGACCCGACCCCGGATAAGCGGAAGAAAATGGATGGATGGATGGATGGATAAATTCAATTTATAACGCACTTTTCATTAATGAAAATCTCAAAGTGCTACAAGGTGCAACAGAATTAAATGTCAATAAAACAAGTAATAAAACAAGTAAAATCAATAACAGTTATCAACTAAGATCAAAAGTAGTATTTATTTATTTTTATTCATTTTATATTATTTATTCATTTCAGATTTAAAACACAAAGACAATTTACAAACACATGAAAGAAAAAAACAAGATATAAAATGAAAGGTAGCAGAAGAAGAAAAAAATCTTATCATATCTGCCCCTTCTTAAAACAACTGTGCAGCAGCAGTTTTCTGTTGGTCATGTCTCGAAAACGTGGGGCCATGCCCCCCCAACGGTAATGCCCCCAAGGGGGGCAGCTCCCCCACTGACCCTAATGTGAATGTGAGGCAGGTCTTATTACTCTGGGTTCATGAGACACGACTCCAGATCAGTTTGGCCCCACCCCTACTACTACTGTTGCATTGTGGGGAATGTAGTGTTGGTACATGACCGGAGGGCTTATTATGTTGTTTTTCTTGCAAAAATACAAAAATAATAATAATAAAATAAAATAAATAATTTTAGTACGTTATTATGTGTCAGAGGAGGGCTTAGGAATAGGAAATTAAAAAAAAAAAAAAAATTTTTTTTTTTTTTTTTTTGACCAAAAGGGCACTTGGGGGCAAGGAGCAAAAGGGGCAGGTGCTCAAGCCCCCATAGCCCCCCCCTCTGCACGTCCCTGGCCAGGAGGACAGTGTCACCCAATTTGAAAGACAATACCCCTCAAAAAGAAGGTGCCAAGATTTTATCTAAGTCACAGCCTGAGTGATCCCATCAGAGAACCTTTATTGTCATTCGCACCACATGTGGTACATGTGAATGTGATAAACAAGATTATTTACACAGGCTCCCAGTTCCATCCAACAAAGAACAGTAATACATCTAAGATGTTAACTAAGAAAAATATCAACTAAAAATACACTAAGCACTAATATCATAGAAAAACATTACTCCACACAGCAGCACAAACATGTAATAAAAATAAAATAATAAAAGTTTGTTTTGAAAATAACTGTTCACGAGAGAAAAATTAGTTATTTTATTAAAAATAAAGTTTTTAAACAAACGTTTTTGTTTAAAAAAAATCATTACAATTCCAAAAGTTTTGATTACTATTTTAATTTTACTTAACTGTTAGTTTTTTTCATTGAATATTTGTGAAAACAATTTTCATTCAACCTTTATTTAGCTGCTGCTGTTTGTTTTCAAAGCTCTGAATGGACTTGCACCTCTCTACTGTACATCTCAGAACTTCTGAAAGCCCATCAGCCCGGCAGAGCTTTACGATCTGCCAGTCAACACCTGCTGGAGGTGCCTCGCTCAAGGTACAAACAATGGAGAGACCGGTCCTTTTCTGTTGCCGGCCCAAAAGCCTGGAACAGCCTCCCCCTTGAGCTGCGTGCCACCTCTGATCTGACTCTGTTCAAAACCAGACTGAAGACCCACTTGTTCAAAAAAGCTTTCAGTGTGTAACTTTTATTACTTTTGGTATTTTAGTATGTAGCATTTTTATTTCCATTGCCTTCTTTTATTGCTGTTGTTTCTTATTCTATTTTCATTGATTTATTGTTCCAGTTTATTCATCTTTTTATCCTGTTAAGCACCTTGGTCAATGCAAGGCATTATAGGAAGGTGCTATACAAATAAAGTTTATTATTATATTATTATTATTTATTTAGTCAGGTAAATCTTATAGACCCTTTTCACCGATTGCGCAATACCGTAAGCACCGCCACCGCGCTGTAAACACACAGTACTGTAATTGAAGTCGAAGCTCCAGTTTTATTTCTCAATTGTGACCATGTTGTCTGGAAAACAAACCTCTGTAAAGAAGACAGAAGCTGCAAGAGAGTATGTGGACCAGCTTCAGCCTGCAGCAAAGGAACGTCATTTGGATAAAATACTAATAATTGGCAGCCAAGACCCATACCGGCTCTCCAACATGTCAGAAGATGAGAAGACCTTACCAGCTGGGACCTACGCAGACATTGTGAATTATTTGGTGTTTGGTGATTTATATTTAATTTGTGTGTGTACATATAAATATATTTTGGGTGTGTTTTTAAACACACACTAGCTATGTACAGGTAGTCCCCGACTTACGAGCGAGTTCCGTACTTATGAGTTGCTCGTAAACCGAAAATTCGTAATTCGGGACTACCTTTTTTTCTTTTCTTTTATACACCGCACGAGCAGGTACATGTGCGGTAATGAACAGTTACAAAGCATTTCAACTATCCTAACACTTTAAAATACTTTAAAATATGAATAAAAAATATAAAAAAATAATTTCTTACTTTGAGCTGAGCTGTTTGCCTCCCTCCGCTGTGTTACGTCCGAGCTCCCAGGCTTCCTGTAGCACCATGCAGTCCAAACCCTTTACAGGAAGGACTGTTAGTATGCTATCTTCATACATTTGGAGGCAGAAAAAAGTTTTAATAAGTTTTAATAACTTACCAAAAGCCGTCTGCCAGCGCCGCCATTAGCAGCACCTGTTAGCATTAGATTAGCCCCACCGAGTCTGCTGCGCAGTTAGGGGCAGTCCAGTTTAGCTGCAGCTTCAAAAAGGCTGTCGGCTTAATATTCCAAGTTAGCTGGGTGTCCCCCGATATCTTCTGCTTCCAGTCCGACATCGAGGCGAGCTCCAGGAACCTCTGATCGCACAAAGCCGGCTGTCAAATCTGCAGCTCTGGTGGGGGTCCGGTTTAGCATGTTAGCCTTAGCTCATACCATGAGCTGCTGGTCTCGTGCGGTGCTGTGGGAGCGATCGGCGGAGCGATCGCGGCTGCTGCTCCAGTCCTGAGACATTCACAGAGTTCAGGGAGTGTTTCCAGTTAATTTATCCGTATGAGGCATCCTCTTATTATGGGAGAAACAGTCCTCCAAAAGCCTGTTGCCGAGTGCCGAGACTCTGGAACTAATGAATGTAAAATGGCGGAGGCGGTATTTCCGGTTCCTGGTTCCCGCAGGAAGTTGTTCAAAAAAGCATGAAATTATTAAAAAATAATATTAATGATACTTTACGTATATATAAAGCCATTTAAAACATTCACAGCTGCAACAAAGTGCTGTACACATGAAATTAAGAACATTTCAACACAAAAAAAAAATCATATTTTTATTAATTATGATAATCTCGTAAAGTCGGACGCTCGTAGGTCAGGGCGCTCGTAAGTCGGGGACCACCTGTATTCTTATTGTAAATGTATGTGACTCATCACGTCAATCTGAGGATCGAAGCAAATTTTGTCAAAATGATCTTAGATCCCTGTTTTTTAAGCTACATTTGATCCCTGGATCAACCAGATCTGAGCGGTTCCAGAGAGCAATGCCTTGATTTTCCTTATTAATCCAGACTAAATGTGTGTTTCAGTTCATCTTATAGAAGCTCTGTGCAGAACTACCTCAATTTTTTTTAAATAAACATGTGAAGTACAATGATGGCTGACAGTGTTATTCAAAATTTTCAACTCTTGTACAGTGTTTCAACACAAATTATATAAATACTGTAACAGCTTACACTCTATAAATCTAATTAAAGTAAGAACTTTGAGGTGCATTCTGCAGACATTTATCTTTTAAGATAATAGTACGAATGGTTGTCTTTATATAGAACTTTTTTACCTTACAACTACTTTGAGTTTGGCAGAATATTTTCTAGTGAATACAAAAAGTGCACAAACAAAATGGTTAATGATACATAATGTCATTTATTCAGTTTAAAAGAGAGGTTTTCTAAATCGACGTGAGCTATACAGTATCAGCACCACTATGTGAAACATATGTTGTAATATGTAAGTTGTCTTGTTTGCTCACGTCAGAGTGATATCCATTACAGAAAAAGCATAATCAAAATTACATTCATCAAATCAATACATAAACAGTAATGATATAGTAATTCATGCTCAAATAAAGAGTGCAATGAATGAAAAATCATGTCTGCCCCATATTTGCAAAAACTACTTCAAAGTAAAGGTGGAACAATGTAAAAAAAAAAGGTTTACATCAACTATCACTCTTAACTTCTATCCACTTGTTCTTTTTACAATTCATGCAGCTACTCATAACCCACCAAAGGTGGTGACAGATTAACCAAGGCACAGCACACAAAGCCAATCATATCGATTAATGCAACTTTTTCTGGATCTCTACATGTTAGAAAATTGATAGGTAGAGGGCCATTCAAGATTGTGTATTTTTGTCTTACACAGCCTAGACACGTTCAACATGGATTCTAACATGTGCTATTTGCCATGTTTTTTTTAAGTTATTTTTTGTCGTCGGTTGAAACGTTCTGCTACCAGATGTCATGCCACCATCAGCACCAACTGCACTCTGCAGCACACGTCTTCAGTGATGCCTGGATTCAGCCTGGATCATCCTTGCTGTACAATGGAGCATGTTTGCCTAAGAAAAGAAAAAAGAATAAAATAAAAATTACTTAAATGAAGTTGTAAATAATTGGTGTGTTAATATGCATATGAATTTCAAAACAGGATTTACAACATAGCACCGGATTGTCAGTTGTCAAACAACACAAGAACAGTTAATTTAGGTTATTGTATGTGCTTATTGTAAATGTATACTAAATCCTACTTTTTCATTGGATGCGTCTCAGCTCGCACGCTGGCCACATTATGCTCCCATGCAAGTGGGTGGACAGGGAGGAGGTCATACTACAGTACTGCTTCTTACATATTTAGTGTTTGTACGTATTTTTTGCTTTTCAACTTGAGAGCTAGGTGTGTAGTTTCTCATGACAGTGCTCTTGTCACGAGTGTCATGTCACTGTCATGGCTCTTATGAATTTTGAATAATCAGCATAAATAACTCAACAACTGAAAGCTTTGTTAAGCTTTCAGTTGTTGAGTTGTTTATGCTATTTGTAAAAAACAAATAACTCAACAAAAAAAATTAACGTTCCATGTACATTTTATGCAGCACAGTTAAAGGATTGTAATAATAATAATCATTTTATTTAAAAGCTCCTTTCAGGACACCCAAGGACACTTAACAAACCAATTCAGTTCAAACATTATCAGTGACAAATTGAAATATAAAATACATAAGGATGATATAATATAAAATACATTTAGTAAAGTTAATGATAAGCTAGTCTAAAGAGATGTGTTTTCAGGGCTGTCTTGAACAGAGAAAGGGAGGTGGTGTTTCAAAGGTCTGTGATGGGGATTTTAAACCCCTGTTACCTTAATAAAAACCACACAAAGATAAACAAGAGAACAGTGTTAAATCAGACAAACAACTTTGCAAAGGGGAAGGGCTTTTAATGTCTTTTGAAACTTAGTTTGGTCTCAAATACATTGTCCTGCACAATTCCAAATTGTACTGGACATGACAAGCTATTTAAACAAGAAGCAGGTGGAGTTTGACAAGCTCTGACGTCTTACAGATAAAACAAACAAGTCATGGTTCTGATCAAACAAGAACATCTAATCCAAACATTTGTCAAGGCTAGAAGACTGTCTTTTCTGTATCAAGAGAAAAGCAAACAACATGTTTGTACTATCAAATATAAGTGTTTAAAGGGAACAGAGAATATTTGATATAAGTGAGCTGGGTTATAATTATTGGGTCAGAGTAATTAGTTTTAGATGATAAATATTGAACATCTCCATCATTTCATCCTCTTTATCATATATAAACTGATCATTATCAATCAGGTGAGCGGTGCGGAAAACAACCCCTGAGGCCGAATTTCTAATTTAGAGGCAAAAACTCACACCACCGTCCCGTGCCTCCACAGTAACGCCCTGAACATGCAGAATCACCTTTTTAGGATGGTTTGAGAGATTATAAAGTTTTGGAGAACTCTGTTGATTGTCATATTTCATGACTTATTTCAATGTTTGAGAGAAATAAAGATTTTGAGGAGAATTTTGCAATGAGTATGGTCTCACTTTATGGCTTATGTCAAAAGTTTTAAAAGGAATAATATATTTAGCAGGGATTAGTCTATTTACCCACAAAAACTAAGCTTTTTCCAAAGAAATAGAACTTTTGAGAAGAAACATATATATATAAAAAGAACTAATCTATTTGTGTTAAACAAATAAAAGAAATAAGCTATTTAATTTGTTTTAAAATAAAAAGAACCAATCTAATATGTTTTAACCAAAGAACCAATCTAATTTGTTTTAACCAATTAAATGGAACTTATACACTTTCAAAGATGTGGGAAATAATTCTCAAACACACAACAAAATAGCCCTTTATGGGCACAAAAATAAAATAAGTTTGAAACTTCTTTGATATCAACTATTGCCCAGGAAAGTAAAAACAACCGGTTTGAACTTAAAAAAATGAGGGGAAAGTTCTTTGTGTGTGGAATAAGTGCAGTTTTTCATTGTTGGGCACAAGTCCATTTCATCTGGGGGGGGTTCTTTGTGTATGGAATAAGTCCAGTTTTTCATGCGGGAAAGCTTTTGCTTACGAGATCAGTCCAGTTCTGCTTGGGGAAAGCTTTTGTCTGTGAAATAAGTTCATGTGATTCTGGGGGGGGAGCTTTTGTTCAAGTCTTTTTCTTCTGTGAGTTTCTGTGCAGGTCTTTTTCTTCTTGGGGAGAGCTTTTGTTCAAGTCTTTTTCTTCTTGGTGGAGGATGCGGGCACAGTAGCAGGTCGCAAACCTGAATTGTGTGTGGCATAGGGTATAGTCAAGCCACATGTCTTGACAAAGTTGCTCTGACCAGATCCATCTTCAAAATCTGGCTCAGCGATTGCTCCAAACTTCTTTTTCAGGGGAGCACCGGTCACTCATTTTCAGGGGAGCACCGGTCACTCAGATGTAACAGCTGCTGCTTTTCCTCTCGAGAAGATGACGCGTCCTTTCCACCACCTGTTGGGGTCCCGTTCACCCTCGTTTTCAGCCGTCCCTAGCAGGACCTCGTTTCAAGGCGGGATTCACTGGCATCACTGGCAACTCCCCCTGAAGGAGTTCCGGAAACCTGTAGTCTTTTTAGAGGAGAACTGGACACCAAAAAACTTGCAAATTGTCAAATAAAACTAAGGCCTTTTGATCCCATGAGCCATTTGTGGTCTGGGGAAGGTCAAACTGTGGGTAACTCCTTAGTGAGTCAAATCTGTTAACTTAAACTAAATTCTGTAATTGGCTATAATAATAATCGTTTCTTTAAACTTAAAATAAAATTCCATTCTTATTATCTAAAACATTTGTATTTAATGGCAAAAAACACAACAACAACAAATGATTTCATTCTTCAGTGAAAATGAGTAATCACTCACTTTGATTTGAGGTTAGTTTTTAATTAGTAAGTTGTTCTTAATTAGCATGATCATTGTAGCAGGAGACAGGAGACGATTTATACTCACTTAAAATACTTTACCTTTTTCATAGTCTGTGGAAAAAGTCTAAACATACATACAGACATAGACAGACATATACGTACAGACAGACATACAGCCGTATAGACAGACATACAGCCATAAACATATATATACATAGACATACAGCCAGACATACATATAGACATATGTATAGACATACATATAGACATACATATAGACATACATATAGACATACAGCGCTGTAGTAATAAAGAATTTACAATACAAACATGTGGTTCATGTTCTCAAAATAAGTCCAGTCTATAGTCAGGGTCAGTCGTGTTTTAAAAATATAGAACCACCACATTTCAAAATCAACCTTTCAAATCAACCTTTTGAATAGATCCAAAACTCCAGGGCGTCCCCCATCTTTTTCTCTTTGGATCTGTTAAAAATACCTGTTTATCAAATGACATATACAGTACCTGTTTATTAAACAACATATATAAAAGCAATGTGGTTTGTAGGTTTATCTGATTTATCCTACAGTACAACGTGCTTCTTAAATGATCCTTTAAATGGCTATGCTGTTGAATATAAAAATCTAAAAAGTTATTTTTTGTATAACTGATCATCTAATCAATGAATGAGCTGTTTCCTTTTATGAGCCTTCATTAATGTTATTAGTGATATATTCTTTATTATTATTAGTTATTTCTAGGAACACCTCCTAATATTCCCTTATTGCATTATTATATATCGCCACTGAGTGTCAGGCAGGCTCCCTCACTCAGTCTTTAAGTCTTGATTAAAAACCCACTTTTATTCTTCCAAACTTTAACATGATGTGAGTTGTTTTGATCCTCTCTGTAATATACACTGTTCACTATATTAGCTAGTTTCTGTTGCTTTTTCTATATAATTTGTTTTCGTTTTTGTTTTGTTTTTCCTCTCGTTTCACTGTCTGCTTGGCTTGTTTCTATCGTACAGAACCTTGGTTGGCCCGCGTCAGCCTAAGTGCTCTATAAATAAAGTGGTATGGTATAAATAATCTAAGATTTAAAGCATAAAGCTATAAAAATTGTTCTAAAAATCTCTTAATCAATTCCTTTGTGGAAAACCAGACCAACCAAAATGCATTCCCGTCAAGGATAATCTGCTATCCTTCCTTCAGCTCCACAAAACATTGAATGTCTGTGGAGACACAATTTTAATCTGCAAAAAACAAAAAATATAAATATTTACTTGTTTCAGGGTTATGAGCTGGGATTATCTCTGTTTCATCACGGAGTTACAGGAAACGGAAAAATAAGTCGTCAGACCCACATAGTACAATATAAACTACAAATTCTGTGGCCTTGCTTGTCTAGCAAGCCATATCATGAGAATGTGTTTCATTAAATAAAATTAATCATAGCAGACTGCAGTTTTGAAACACGATACCAGGATCATTGACAGATCTTCACAGATCCATACGGGGGCATGACCTTCAGCTGGACAGTTGGCGTGGGTGACTTCAGGACCTGTTCTCATTTTCTTGTTGGAGAATGTGCTCAGACCACTCTTGTCAGAGCATCCAGTGACCGCATATTCTGGTCATGTGTGTTTGATGACCTTTGATGACCTTTTTGACAAAATCTTTGCCTTTGCTTTGCTGACAGTCTCTCATCTTAACTTTGTGGACAGTCTTTGTGGACAGTCTTTGTGGACAGTCTTTGTGGACAGTCTTTTGCTTGGATAAAAGTCCAGCGCCCTCGTTCAGTGCCATTGTTTTTAAACCCCTCGAATGTTTATTTTGAGCAGGGTAGCCTGGGAGTCCAGCCTTGGTGTTCTCGGTGAAGTCAGTGAGCCAGTTCCGGACATGCCCTAAATATTGAATCTGATCCGATCCAATCAATAACCACAGTAGTTTGTGATTCAAAAATTCAGACGCTGCATGTGTTCTTTGACATGACCCTATCTTAATATATGTACTAACTATGTGTTCTGCAAAGTGTCGTGAGGTCCTTCAGACTTACGTTTTCCTGCTTCCACAAACATCGCGAGGCTGCTTCTAAAATAAATAAAAAATGAGAAAATAGAAAAATGTAAAAATCCTTAACAAACCAGGTTCAAAGTAATCATGTTATTTCTATAAGCAATTACCTTGAATAGAGCCACCTCTGCAAGTCTGGTTTGCACAATGGAATTTTAAAATGTTCATTTACATAAAAGTGAATTTTCAACAGAGGCATCCTTTTAATCTGATCTGCATAACAGATCTAAAATCATTAATTTACGTATGAGTAAAATTGTCAATTTAACCTGAAACTAGAAATTTTACCACTTGTCAGTGGTTTACTTATCAAAAGTTAAAGCATGGGCTCTGTTTTAATCTTCCATATTATTATTACTGTATACACAGCCCCAATCTGTTTGAATAAAAACAACCCTTCTTACTGCTGTCAAAGATTATGCATTGTATGGTCAAATGATATGTTATTCTAATTCCCGTTCAAATATACCAGACCTCTTTTTGCCTCTAATGGTCATAATTTATGCGAAACAACACCAAAATTAGGTTTTTAGCAGTGAAATGTGTCTTTCACTCCTGGCGAGTTGGCTGGATTCTTGTGCGTATTTAACCTACTTGCTGAAAAGTTACTTCTAATAAAGCATTTTTATTATTAATCATTTCAGTCACATTATATAACTCTTAAAAGGAAACAGCTCTTATAATCTACTTAACTGTGAAATAGCTTTTTTTTAAAACGATAAAACATTTTTAATGTATGCAAAAATCGTTTTAAAATGATGAATTTAAACTGAGCGTTTCAACTTACAATCTAGTCAAAAATCTATTTGACAAGAATATATATATTTTTTATTCTTTATAAGTGTCAAAGTTTTATCAATTTAGTTAAACTTTTAAAAGACAGAATTTACTGGCAAGTCTAAAAATAAATTTCTGCTAAATTTTTCTAAGACTTGTTATCCTAAAATGCCTAAACTTAATTTTGATCTGATTATGGTTGTTAATTTAAATTAACAAGCTTATTATAAAAGTTTAAATAGTCAATAATTGTAATTCAATGCAGTATACCGGTAATACTTTCTCTACTTCCCATTTATTTTGCATTAAATCCAAATATATTCCGTGTTTTATCAACATCCTATGCGACTGCTATAAAAACATCCAGTTCCTCTCAACTTCACCTCGCAGTAACAGACTCCTACTCAGAATCTGAAAACATGAACTGAACCTCTCTGGATGACCAAGATAAAACTGTTTTTGTTTCATGAATGTTACTTTTCTGTTCCCCTCAGATAATCACAGGTGTCTGGAGCATAGTTGCCAAGTCCGCTCATCATAAGCTACTCTGGGCTCTTTGTTTTCTGTAGTCGCTTATCGTGGTTACTTGGGCTTACTTCGAACTAAAGTCGCTTATTTGGGCTTGTTATTCATTTCACTTTATTCTTCGTCTAGTGACAAGACCACGCTAAAATTAGCTCCAATAAGTGGGGAAATATGGGGAAATAATATAATTAAAAAATGGGAGAAAAAGGGTGCACACTTAGCATGGTTAGCTGTCCAATTTTTAGTTTATTTTTACTAAGTTGTACGCAGCTTTCATGAATTTCTTTAATGTTGTGATTGCCAATTGTTGTCATCACTCTTCGTTTAAAATTCAGATCTCAAATGAGTCCCAGAGGTTTAATGGGATTAATCTGTTTAAATATGCAAAATGTATCTTTATTTTTTAGAGTGGCTACGTTTTTCAAAGTGTTAAGCATAATTTTTGCCGTTTGTATGCAACGTCATAATAAATGTATGTGTATACTGGTTAAAAACGGTCATAGTTTTACACAATGGGGTGGGTTGCCAGTTGGGCTCGTTTTGGGCTTGTTTTGGGCTGGTCGCTTGCTTCTGTCGCGAGATCTGGCAACACTGTATCAAAGTTCTCATGACAACAAGGCCTCCTGAATTCTTGCCTCGTCATCATTCAGCCTTTTCGACAGAACTATTTCGATAAAAATTGGTAAGCGAATTCTCAGTTTCTTTTTGCAGAGAAAACACAATTTAGAAACGTTTAGTTTCACAGTACAACGGCATTTGCACTGTTTTCGGACGGACGAAGCTTTTAGCTGGCGGCTCCGTTAGCATTAGCTTAGCTTTCATTTCCGATAAAAAACGTAATTTTTGGATTATGTAAAATCGGATCTTTCGCCGTTAGATTTTCATGATAAAAACGGATCTGTCCGCTTGGTTCAGCGAAACAATTTGGAGTCTTTCTCGCTAAAATTTTATTAAATCGGACCGCTGGTGTGGGCGCCAGGCCTACTGTTAAAACGTCCTAATTTAACGTTGTTAAGCCTTTAAAACCTAAAGTATTTGGATTAGAATTTTATAAACAAGATTGATCAAATACTAGAGTCTTTGTGTAGCATTCTGCTACATTCATGATTTTAAAAAAAAGTATTTAAATATTTATTTTATATTTAACCATAAGTTTTTAGGTCCTGTACATCAGAGATGATTATGTAACCTTTCATAATTTTTCTTAATATCAGGAAAAATACAATGGGAAATGTTTGCAATCAATCCTCTCTCAGTCACGTTTTAAATGGAATGCTGAAGTAAGAAAGTAATAATTTGTATATGTGTGTTCTCAGATCCACCGAGAATTCTTCAAGCAAGTCAATCAAATTTCTTGGTTTGTAAAATTATTTAAATAAAAATCTACTTCTCAACATCAACTTTAGTTCTCGTGCCATATTTATGTTTATTTTTATTTTATTTATGTATGTTTCATCAGTACTGCCTCTCTGTTAGCACAGTACTTTTCTTGTAAGTAAATACAGTATAAATTTTCACACAGACGGGGAAGGAGGGGGTGGGGGAGGGAGTGGGGGGATTGGGGGGGAAGGTTGTTAGTTTCTGCTCTGAAACTAACATTTTATAATGAAGGATAAAACAGCTGAAACTGTTTGTTTTGTCACTTAGCAAAATAACTCATGATCCACTAAACGATTTTTTGTAAACCTTCAAAAGTAATGAACGGTTGGACATCTACATTTAATTAACTTTAGTAGCAAACCCAATGAACCAAGCTTGCCTTTGCCAAATTATCTGGGGGAGGCGCAGGCACAGCTGCATCCCAAGGTTGAGCTGAAAAATAAAATAAAAACTTATCAGATGCTTCGCTCCTCTCGACTCATTCTGCCATATTTTTTCTATTGACTAAAGGTCTATCTTTCTCTCTATTTTGCCTTTAGACGGACAACCTTTTGTGCAAAGTATTTCTTAATACATGTGAGCAAATAATATCAAACTGGAAAACCTTTTAGATGCAGTTACACCTCCAAAATAGCAACTTCTCAGACACAAAAAACAAGGTACTGTACCTGCACATTCACTCTCAGAGAACAGAAGACACAGAAAACAGGCTGCAGGCTCAGCTCGGGTGGGGGGGGGGTGAAGGCCCACAGAAAACAGATAACAGACAGGAGCCGAGCTACACATGCACACACTGAGGAAAATGGGAGGAAGAGAAGAAAAAACCAGAGGTGTAGGGCTCCAGAAACACAAACATACACGTAAAAAGGACTAAACAAAAAACAGAATGACGCGTCATATATAAATATAAACGTTCTTGTCTTAATTTCTCTTCTTGTCTGGCCGGATACACTAAACGTCCAATTTAAAGGTCTGGCAGCCAGCCTCACATTTCTGGTATTGGCGTATTTTTGGCTGCCCTCGCTTATAAATCACAGAAATCTTGGTTCTGCCAACTAGCGTGTGCGCAAAATTCGCCTAGTTATCGAAAAGCAGACACCTCATTCATAATTTCAAGTCATCGGCTCAGGGTGACTAGTTCCTGTTACTGTAATCAAATTGTCTTAAAAACAACATATCAACAAACACATATCAACACTCACATTTCTTGCTGACCTGTGTGGATGTCTGGAAATCTCCGCCAACCCGACCCTGACCGCACCATGGACAGAGGAAGCTGGCCAGAGACAAACCCAATCACTGGACTTTCTGTCATATTTACCGTGCCTTGCAGCTGCGCTCCGTTCAGAGGTCATCAGGAGCAGGTATTGGGAGAATGGGTTTCGGCACCATTATGATGGGGATTTTAAACCCCTGTTACCTTAATAAAAACCACACAAAGATAAACAAGAGAACAGTGTTAAATCAGACAAACAACTTTGCAAAGGGGAAGGGCTTTTAATGTCTTTTGAAACTTAGTTTGGTCTCAAATACATTGTCCTGCACAATTCCAAATTGTACTGGACATGACAAGCTATTTAAACAAGAAGCAGGTGGAGTTTGACAAGCTCTGACGTCTTACAGATAAAACAAACAAGTCATGGTTCTGATCAAACAAGAACATCTAGTCCAAACATTTGTCAAGGCTAGAAGACTGTCTTTTCTGTATCAAGAGAAAAGCAAACAACATGTTTGTACTATCAAATATAAGTGTTTAAAGGGAACAGAGAATATTTGATATAAGTGAGCTGGGTTATAATTATTGGGTCAGAGTAATTAGTTTTAGATGATAAATATTGAACATCTCCATCATATATATATATATATAATATATATATATAT